>OZ008358.1:11172020-11291281 GCA_963931975.1 Cataclysta lemnata | reverse complement strand
AGAGAGAGCGTATTTTATTTAAATAAAATATTTTAGTTAATAAAATAAAATTTATTTTATTTAACTAAATTTTGGTTCCTTTATTACATACTACTTACAATGCAATAATATTTTTTTAGTTTATTTCCGTAATCCAAATTACACAGTATTGCTGGGACTTCCCTTTAAGTAATCAATGATACTTGTGCGAGGTAGTGCGGGGATATTGATAATGATACAGTTCGAGTCCTTTGTAATGATATATTGATAATAGACACGGTGAATACAATAAAATGATATAAAATGCGTGCGAAGCGATTGATATAAATGATAGGACTGGCTTAGAAATAGCATTTAATTGATTACTAAATTATTGCAATGTTAGCGTTGAGTGTTCGGTGCAGTGAACCGAACAATACTTGTATTGGGAATGACCCGCTGCTTCCCTTATAGATAACAGTAGATTACAAAAATATTAGCAATCAAAACTTATACATATATTTTGAGCACGTTCAAATAGTAGAAAGAGTAACTCTGCCGTGCTTACGAAAAACGCTATATATATGATTTTTAGCGAAATTGAGCTATATAAATATTTGAAATCAGGAAAACAAGCTCTATAACTTACCCATAGGAACCAATTCAATATACTGAATATTAAATGTGATTGGCGAGTTGTGTTTGGTGCATAATTTACAATGTACCTGCAATGTCATAACTCGTTGACAATGGTGGGTTTCTCTACAGCCTACTTGCGTGCCGTTCTGCTAGCGGAGCGTTGGGCCCTGATGCGTTTAGTATCATCTTGGTATTGAACGCGTCAGGGCCGGCGCTTCGTTGCGGATCGGGGCGTGAGCGGGTTCCTATCATTACAGACTGAGGCATGCTGCGCACTTCCCTATTTGTGTTTTTTTTCTTGGACACACGGGTTTTCGGTATCTATCGTCTTGACGATACATAAGTGTATTGTAATCATACCAGATATGAATAAATGAATTTTGACTTTGACTAAAATTTTTACATCAATAACTAGCTCAGCTCCGGCCGTACAAATGTACTTAGAAAAAAAACTTTAAACGCATTTTCTCAGAAGTTGTAAAAAGGTAGAACTATAGTCCGATAACTTTATGCGCGACACTCCTGCGGTAAGAGATGGCGGCGGGGACTGGCGCTCTGGATGTTGGCGGGGGCGGGTGATGCGGGGAGGAGGGAAAACTCGCCCCTCCCCGCATCGCTCGCCCCCGCTAGCATCCAGAGTGGCCAGTCCCCGCCGCCGCCCTTCATACAGCAGGAGGGTCGCACACGAACTGGTCAGACTATAAGCAACTTAACAATGTTCCCTAAGGCCGGTCATTGGATGGGTGACCAAATATTGAGTATCTAGAGGTCCTCCGTGCTTCGGAAGGCACGTTAAGATTGCGACATGAAGAGTATCATCACCAGCCATTGGATGTACCCACTGCTGGGGCACAGGCCTTCCCTTTGGATAAATAGAATATAGATAGAATGGCCCATATCCTACCATGCTGGCCCAGTGGGGATTGGTGGGTAGTAACGACTGCCGATCCAGCCTTGGCCAACGGCTTAACGTAGCTTTCGAAGCACGGAGGACCTCTAAATACTCAATTTTTGGTCACCCATCCAATGACCGGCCTTAGAGAACTTTGCTTAGTTTACGCAATCGCAGGTCGAGCGCGCTATGTCTAGCTGCGCTAGCGATCCCCTCTTTTATCGTTGCGGACTTACTTTAATCTGTTCGGGTGACTGGGCCTTGCATTGGAATTTGAACCTTTTTTCCATGTAGCTTCCTTCCGATGAGTTGTCTGAAAAGACATATTTCACAAACTGTAGGAATCGTATAACCGTATATGTAAATCGCAGTTTTTAGATCGAGTCGAGGCGCGGGCGGCTATGCTTTAACCCTTTAAAGCAGAATTTTGTAATGACCCCTGAAGGGGAAGTACTCTTAATACTGTAGATAGAAAATTTTACTCAAAGGAAACATTCCTTTATTTTTGAAAAGAAAGAAAACTGCATTCAAAGATTTTCGAAAATTCGCTTGCCACGCCCGGGAATCGAACCAACTAAAATCTGTAAAAATTACATCCTGTACTTTTATTGCATCGGTCGTTAGGGTCAATTATAAAGACTCTCTCTCTCTAACAAACTTGATAAATTAAAGCAAAGGAGAGCCATAAAACCCTTAATTATTTTATTTATTTACAAAATATGGTAAACTAATTAGTTGCTCGAAATGGGCTGCATTCTCTTGAATACACAAATTCATTTCTAGTAACCTTTACTATCGTGTTGTGGTGAATATTATAAATCGTATTCTGAGCTTCAACCCTCAACAATTTAAGGTAAATTTAATTTTTTACATATCCGTGTACAGATCTTTGAGTAAAAGTGCTTTAACTTGACCCATTGAATTTATAAAGCCATTTTCATGGCTTTCCTTTCATATCAATTTCAATGTGAAAAAAAATCCTTCAGTATCTATTCAAAACTGTACTAATTTTACTTTGAATTTTAAGAAATTTTATTTTAAACTACTGTTTTATTTCATCGCATTCGAAGTGAAAAGCAGAGTTTACAACTCGTCCACCAAACCATTTTATCCTCGACATTACTATCAGCCCTCGCCTCCGGCTAAAAGTCTCGGATAAAAATGAGTCGGTTTGTGCACTTGTTGTAAAATCTACTATAAATACGGTACCTGGTATCTGCACCCAGGGCGTCCAAGCGGTGGCCTTCCGCATCTCGCATGGCCGCAGGTCGCATATCTGACGGTCTACGGGGTGCCCCTCGCATTCCGCGCCGCCGTGCTTCGGGGCGGGGCTGGTGCAGTTGCGGCGCCGCTCGCGCATACCGGCAGAGCGACCACACTCCACCCCGCTGCCCGTACAAGGCGACCACGGGCCCCAGGCTGACCACCCACCGTCCACGGGTGCCAGTGCAGGATCTGGCATTGCAAGCGAGACGATGTTTAGAGATAAAGTCAATACAAAGATTTTGGTGGTTAGAAAATAATTTCGAAAAATTATGGTGTTGATGCATAAAATCGAATAGTTTATAAAGTAAATATTTATTTATACTATACCCCATTCAATCAAACCAATCTTGATATGTTCTCTCTATCTACGAAACGCTCTTAAAAACAAGAAACGTGTATTCTAAAATACATTATCAATAAATAAAGACAAACATAACTGTTAGCTGCTTTTTTATTTTGTATTTTATATTATTAAACATCACATCAAGATTGTTTACATTTTGTCTCAAGCCCAAGTGAATGGGGTATTGTATAGGTTCACACACTGAGCCAGCGTGGTGGGTTATGGCCCAATCTTTTTTTTCTGTCTAAACAGGGAAGATCTTGCCCTTCATCTCACCTAATGGTAAGTGACGATAAGGACTGAAGATGGAATCGAGCTTCACCTGGCACCCTACCACAGAGGGACGGGCTATCTTATCACATATTGTCGGAATACAATACTGCTTTTAACTAGGCTAAGTTAAATAGGCCTAGCGTTTAACCACAATCATGCCTGATGGAAAACTATGATGAGGCCTAAGATGGCACACGCTCGCCTAGAAGATGCCTGTTCCCTCTGGCCTTGTAGTAACTGAAGTGACCAATATTTTTAAATCGCCTCCGTGCTTCGGAAGGCACGTTAAGTCGTTGGTCCCGGCTGCATCTGCATTCGTTAATACCCACCAACGCGCACTGGGCCAGCGTATTGGGTTTAGGCCCAATCTCCCTATATTGTTCTATCCATAGGTAAGGACCGTGCCCCAGCAGTGGGGACATTAAAGGGCTGGTGATGATTATGATGATGATGAAGTAAGTATTAACTTAATGTCAAAAAAAATGTCATTAAAGTTAACCGTCTTTGAGTGCGGCAGTATATGACTCGTTTCGATCTAGCAAAAGGAAAGAGTCAATGCCGTAAATAGGGCGGTGCCACTGGTGCCCAGGCATAGGGCGTAGACTCTGGTGGCGCAAAAATGGCTAGACTAGGCAGGACTTAAAGAGGCGAAGGGTCCACTTTAATAGGGCGCAGTTATCTCGCCCAGGGCGCAGTTATCTCGCACAGGGCGCAGTTATCTCGCACGGGGCGCAGTAAAGGCTATTTACGGCACTATTGAATCACACCGCTTACCAGGGCAAGGGGGCAGGTTAGTGCAGTACCTACACGTCCTGCGAGTCCAGCCCTACGCACACCCTGCCCCCGAACCGGGGCTCGGGGGCGGAGCAGGCGCACCGCTGCGACTTGACCGCTATGCCGCACGACGCAGTTGGTGCAAATATCTCGCACAAGGCACAGTTATCTCGCACAAGGCGCAGTTATCTCGCCCAGGGCGCAGTTATCTCGCCCAGAGCGCAGTTATCTCGCCCAGGGCGCAGTTATCTCGCACATGGCGCAGTTACCTCGCACGGGGCGCAGTAAAGGCTATTTACGGCACTATTGAGTCACACTGCTTACCAGGGCACGGGGGTAGGTTGGTGCAGTACACGTCCTGCGAGTCCAGCCCTACGCACACCCTGCCCCCGAACCGGGGCTCGGGGGCGGAGCAGGCGCGCCGCCGCGACTTGACCGCTATGCCGCACGACGCGGAGCACTCCGACCAGCCCGACCACGGCGACCACGCCCCGTGCACTGTGCAGTTGCTCACGCTGATCAGGGGGCCTGAGGACATGAGCACGGTAATACTACATATCCAATATTTTTACATACAAACATATATAAATCACGCCTATATCCCCGGAGGGATAGGCAGAGGTGAACTAGCACCCACGTTTCGCCGACTATGTCAGATCCCATGTAATATGTGGCGAGCCTATTGCCATTTATCGGGCACAAAAGTCGTAGTACATTGCTATAAGAGGAACGCTGTTGCCCATTCCTTGTTACTGTTTTATTCATCCTTGTACGACACCCATGGGAGATTTCAGGTGGTGACAATTGTATCTACTCTGCCGACACCACACCGCTCGTTATCCACATTTTTTAAATATTTATCTATTTATCTCACCAAAAAACATAAATCACGCCTATATGAAGGCAGAGGTGAACTAGCACCCACGTTTCGCCAACTATGTCAGGTCCCATGTAATATGTGGCGAGCCTATTGCCATTTATCGGGCACAAAAGTCAGTACATTGCTAGGTGGTATAAGAGGAACGCTGCTGCCCATTCCTCACCACTGATTTATCCTCTGTCGCCTTGTACGACACCGACGGGAGAGATGGGGGTGGTAATTGAATTAAATTAAATTAACTTAACAATTGTATAATATATTAAATTGTATAAATTGTATATATTAAATTAACAATTGTATTCTACTCTGCTGTCACCACACGAAAGACTGAATTGGCTTACAGAATAGGGGGACGCGCTCGAACGTCCAATTCCTGACAAAATAACTGGAGATGGCGTATCAACAAAATACTGCACCTTGACAGTTTTGACCTCCATTGACAGGTTTAGGGTTGTCGCATCGACGGGATCGGCACATGCACATGTCGGGTTTCTCGTCCCCGTACAGCGACTGCGAAGTACCCTCTTGCATGCACGGCTCCCATTTAGACCACGCTGACCAACCACCGTCAACTGTAGAGTAAATAACCAATATTATCACTATGCCCTTATCCCATCCTATTCAGGGTCGGCGCTCTATGTTCTCTTTCTCCACTCTCTTGTTTCACTCTTCGCTTCACACAAACCATCCATCTTTTCAGAAGTCTACTTCGACATCCATCAACATTCAAGTCCATAACTTTTTTACTTCCATTTATGGCATCCCGTCTCATAACATGTCCACACCAAGCAAAACATAAAGGAAATAATGTTGAACCATTAAAACAATACGACTATTCATCACCTTTTAAGGTTTTATACCTTTTTTCAAACTCTCTCAAAGAACAATCAATAAGATTGACTGAGTTTACAATTTACAAATCGTTTATATCCTACATCATCATCTTCAGCCCTTTAATGTCCCCACTGCTGGAGCACAGGCCTGCCCTATGGATGGAAGAATACCCACCATGCTCGCCTAGTGTGGATTGGTATTAACGAGTGCGGGTGCAGCTTGGAACAAGCGGCTTGGCAGCGAGACATTAAGGGGCTGGTGATCACTAGTTAACTCCATAATATTATCATTCACATAAATATATCATTCATCCCACAATCCATCCATCTCTTCCGTAGTTTTTTTCATGTTTAATAATCTTTTAGTGCAAGTGCATTTCGTTTTCCTTTACTTTTCTATGTATATCATTCGTTCCAATTTCACACACCGTTCGGTCAAACATTTTTAAATGGTGATGATAGCTTACTGACCTGGTATATTAGCCGCAGGACAGCTGCCAGTGGACTGGACAAAGGTTGCCTTATGGATATGGTCTCTAGCGCCGACGCACAGTTCACGCTCGTCGTCCCAACCGCAGTGAGGGTCTGTGGCTCCAACGCAACCAGAGCGGCTTTTGTACCTAGAGCATCGCTCCGCACCAACTCTGAGCACCCCTCTCTTGCTGCCGATATACAGGGACATCTGGAATTGAAGCAGCAAGATTAAGCCCATGTCTCTAGAATGGCCTGCATTTATGTTATGTAGGTATCTTATGTTTGACGGTCGGTTGTCAAGAGGTCCCGGATTGGAATCCTCGTAAGGGCAGTGTTTGTTCTCGAGTTGGTTCTTTATAATATTAAATGTCCTTTACCTAGTAGCAATAACAGAAATATTTATACTACTTAGTTTGGGTTAGATGAGAGGTGTGAGTTTAAGAAATATTTATATTTATTCTTCTCTTTCTTCTTTCATAGAGGTGTGATTGCTATTTAATCTAATTAAAAAATAAACTTCTTCGTTTTACCACATTTATACCATGTCGGACGAGCTTCAGTAGGATCGTGGTCCACAACTTAGTCAAATAATTCACATTTTGCTGCTAATGCAGCGTACCTTCTGCATTTGCCTATCTCTTACGTTAGAATATCTTAGGCAACATAAGACAATACTTAAAAATATCAGCAGTTTTGGGGATAGCCGTTACTGTTTGTATAATACTCACCGTCTCCTTCACAAACTGCATGCTCAGCACATCAAACCCGGCGTCTTTATCATTCAGCTTCCACGCTTCCACCAAGCAAGCTCCACCAAACGACGGCAGGATCGCCAGTTTTATAACTTCACCAGCATCCGTAGCTACATACGCTACGATCTGCTTACTGATGCCCTTAGCGGCTGTTAAGTCAACGGTGACATGGGTGAATCGTTGAGACGTCATCTTATAAACAGGTTCCCCCGATACCGGCTGAATCGACTCGTACATCAACTTATACCGATGATATTCTATCAATGCTTGGTGTGGTCTGGAAAAAATATTTGTTTTTTACATCATCATCTGCCACTTCATGTCCCCACTGCTGGGCAAATGCCGCCTCTATGGACAGATAAAATTAAAGACAACGGGCCATAGCCTACCACGCTAGGCCAGTGCAGATTAATGGGTGTTTACGACTGCAGATGCAGCCAGCACCTACCAATTGGCTAGCAGTTTCCCCTTTTTCCTTTCTATATTAACTTAAAACAGTATGAAGAAGTTATATAAGATAGCTTCTATAAAATAAGAATAAGTCTTTACCTGACATCTGGAACACAACGGAAATGATCTCGTGCCTGTACAGTAGGTGTCTTAGGTTCCCAAGTAGAAGTAAGGGAATCCTGGACTTTGTAGGGACCCTCGAAAGATGCCTGGATATCGCTCATGTTGTAAACACAGAGAGCACTGCCAGTGATGCTGTTGCTGTTGACAATAATATAGACAATTATTAATAACTGTCTTTCTGTCTTAACAATTATCTTACTACCAGGAGGAACTTAACACAATAATATTCCTTGTATATAATAATATTCATTTTCTTCAAGGCCATTTGTCGTCTGAATCAAGTTTAAGAATAAAACATAGTTCTATTCCTCCTAAAACTAAGCTGTGGTTCTCTCCAAATTATAGTTCAATTATGTTACTAGTTCAGAGTACAGTTGGATAAATTCACTGGTTTTTATGGATCAATTCAACCATTTGAACAAATACCAAACTTTGTATAAATATAGTACCATACTATAAAAAAATGTCCACTGACCAACCAGTTTATGATTAATACGTGTGTGCCTGGACGACATAGTAGTATTATCCGTTTTAAAACTAGTTGAGGGCAATGGACGAGACTGCGTTAACCAAAAGTATTACTCGAGTAATAATTTACAGTACCTATATATTATAGCAAAGTTGTAATTGATATCTTTGTTATTTCTTTGCCGCGAGTGATGTTTTATCTGAAGTCCGGTGACAAATTGCCTTATTATCTTGAGTCGGTCCGAAGTGAGACAATTGCTGATAACTTGTCTTGTCATTGCTAGACTGCGTGGTATATTTTTTATCGCTTTCAATATCCTAGAACTCGTTTGTATATTTGTTGTGGTCAGATTGTCAAATTAGTCATTTCATGATCTACTTGGTTCAGTCGTGAATGAGGAAAATAAATTAATTCGGCGACCAATAAGTTAGATTTTATACATTGCTTTTTGATCAACTGTAGCGGAGCCAGGGTAACATTCCTGATATTGAAAAGAGTGATGATAAAGGGGGGGAAACAGACTTGTAAAAAGGAATTGTTAATAGTGGAACAGAACTTTCAGGGAATGCAAAACTGTCTGGCTGTCAAGGGAATTATTGTATAAAATTCTGTATTTATTTACCTATATCAATTTTAAATACATTTTTAGAAAAAAAATATTTTAGTGAATTAGATAAGTAACTTATAAGCCTGATCTGAGCAGATAAAGTAGATTGGTAGCTTGTCATGGATATTATTTCGGACATTAGCGCGCTCGGAGATAAATTGATGTGTTCTTGCTCATTAATACTTACTCTGGGGTAGTGAATGTCGCTACTAATATTTTCTCTTGCGGCAAGTATTCCATGCTCTGGATCTCATCGTACAGAAATGGCACATCACCAGGCACGGAGCATATGAGGCGAGCCTTCAGATACGTGCTCCATTTGTCCTTTGTCATCAGATATCCGCCTGGGTCGTCTTTGCATACTCGAGCAATGCGGGAGTAGATTGCCTGCAAAAATATTTGAAACCGATGATTAACTGTTTCAACTTAACGACATTCGAAATATTGACGACGGCCGCCTTGGTCGAATGCTCAGATTGCTGGGTATTGGCCAAGAGGTCCCGGGTTCGAATCCTGGTAGGGGCAAACTTTGTGATGGCCACAAATGTTTGTTTCCGAGTCATGGTTGTGTATATGTTTATGTAGTATATTTTCAACATTTATATACATATATATACATTAAAAATATGTCCGTCATCTAGTATCCATAACACAAGTGCTTAGGCTACTTACTTTGGGCTAGACGATAGGTGTGAGTGTAAAAATATATATTATTATTATTATTTAAAATTTTCCCGAAGGAGTAGGCAAGAGTGAATATACACCTACGTTACGTCAAATAATTTAGATCCTATGTAACAGGTGGCGAAACTATTGTCATCTGTCGAGCACGTAAGTCGCAGTACATTGCTAGGAGATGCCCATTTCTCATCGCTGTCTCAATCCATTGTCGCCTTGTACGACACCCGCGTGAGAGATTGGGGGTGGTGACAGTTGTATTCTACTCTAATCTAGCACGCTAGCTAGACGTGTAGATCGGAGTTATTTTTTACGTTGTGCGGAGCCTCTTAATCGTAACACATCATGAAACACAATACATTCAAATATTTAACAGTCACCACCACATCTCCCACAAGTGTAGCTAGCTATACTAGGGTTAGAGACTGATGAACGGAGAGAGTGATTGAAATGACAACATTCCGATCCATACCGTTCAAGGTTTTGGCTTAGGTTTTACAGCCGGCCGCCTGCCTGACACCACCCTCTTGGGGTATGCTGTTGTTGGTGGTTTGCCCTCCACCATTCGGATGCCCCAAGGTGCTTATTGGTCTACACTGGGCAATCTCCCTTAGTCGACTTTTACGACACCCATGGGATGAGTCGGGACTGGCCAAATCTACATTATTTTATCGCTCCCAGGCCAGCATGGAAGTCTGCAATGAAATAGAAGCAAAAGTGCATTTTATGTGATAAACCTGTAATATGTTTAGACAAACCTTTCCGCAGTTCATGAACTCTACTGCGACTTCCCTGAACACAAAGTAAACGAAGGAGTCATCCTCGAAGCTGCCTACGAACTGTGGCTCGTTAAGCCAATTCAAATCGTATTGTGGCGTCCGAAGGGTGATTGTGTCGCGAACTGCTGCACCGCTGCTTCTGTGAAATGTAATGAAATGATACATACATAGATCACGCCTATATCCCTTAAGGGATAGGCAGAGGAGGAGCTCGCTAGCGCATAGCCCGCTAAGCCTGCGATTGCGTCAACTATGCAATGGTCGCTAAGGCCGGTCATTGGGTGGGTGTCCAAAGATTTATTATCTCGAGTCCCTCCATACTGCGGATAAAGGTACGTTAAGCCGTTAGTCCCGACTGTATCTGCAGTCGTTAATACCCACCAACCCGCACTGGGCCAGCGTGTTGTCCTTAACACATCACGCTATATTCTCCAATCTCCCTATATTCTTCCATCCATAGGGAACGCCCGTGCCCCAGCAGTGGGGAAATTAAAAGGGGCTGGTTATGATGATGATGTAGTAGTCTCTCTTAGTCCCTTTCATGAGACCGCAACGGAAACATTACCTGCATATAGCAGTGTCGGAGCTGGTGAAGTCCATTGGAGTACCGGCGTAGTACTCTCCGTTACTGTCGAGGATGGCGGTGGAGTTGGAGTGGGGACTGTATGGGCAGCTGGCCACGCCCGTCGTCCATTTAGATACTGTACCGATCGACTCGATCTGGCCAAAGGGAAAAATGTTACTGGTGATTACACAAGGCATCACAAGCACAAAGAAATTTGTGTTTAGAAAAAGTTCGAAAATCTTGATGCGGGAGTCGAATCCGCGTCCGTTCGCGTTCCGGGCAGATGCCTATAGGTACTACTCGATCTACCAAGATGTTCATTAACTTGCCGAAATTTCTCTAGCCTTGAGAACGGTTACGCACTACATTCGATCTTAGTCCAAGTTTTCTAGACCAATATTGTTTTCACGGATTCGGATCGGATGTAGTGCGTAAGCGCTGTAATTCCTTTCTTACAAAACGTAACTACCCGGTACGTTCCGCATTCAGAGACGTTAATTAACGATAGTGAGCTAAGTAAGTACTTAATATATAAAAAAATATATTTTATTTGATTTTAATTTTAACATTATATAAATGTTAGAAAAATTTGTACAAAGATTTTAGTGGTTAGAAAAAGAATTTCGAAAAATTATGATCTTGAGGCGGGAATCGAACACCCAAGAATTATATTTTTTGATATTAAGTACTTACAAAAGTAAAAAAATCAATGGAAGCCTCATCCTTTTTTTACGCGGGGGGAATGAGGGCGTCAGTTAGGTCTTCTCCAGGGTCCCCCGCTCGGTCTATTGTCCGCATCCGGACTCGTCTGGAAGCCTCATCCTGGAGGAACATCCTCAACTCACCTCCCTCCAACTACATGCCGGGCTGAAGGCGTTGGTGCCGCAAGCGAACACCCTATGCCCGTGTGAGAGCAGCACTTTTATGTAGTTGTGGCAGTCTTCCTCCGTCTGCCCCTTGTCCTGGCATAGCTTGGCCTTCTCCGGGGGAGCGGGCCAGTCGGATCGCTCATGCAATCGGAGACTCCGAAGGGAGAGACGGTACAGGGTGTCCCTGTTAAAAACGCAATGGTGAGTGATGCTGTTTAGTACATACATACCCAAAGAGGGTTGGAGTCAGGCAGGCAGCCGGCTGTAAAACCTAAGCCAAAACCTTGAGCAGTATGGATTGAAAGGTTGTCATTCCAATCACTATCTCCGTTCATCGGTCTCTCGACATGGTCCGTTCCGTCTCTTTTCTATACATTCATTCATCCCTAGCACCTTTCCGGTGAGATTGATGATAATTAATCAAAAGGGGGCTTGATGACGTCTGACCGATATGAATGGAAGAGGAAACATACTGCGCCGATCCCAGGTATATTGGGAACAGGGCAAGAAGAAGAAATTCATAAGTTTCCGAATGTACAGAAAATGATGAGTGATGAGCCTGTGCTAAAAGACACAACTCAAAAAATGCTTAGAATTATTTTGTGTATTTCTTTACATAATAACAAATAATAGATAAAATACCTACCTATAATTGAAACTACCGGAAATGATAATTGCACACATTTAAGTCTAATATTGTGAAGCTGATGGCGTGTCAAGCGTGAGAGTGTCACAATGGCATGCTGGTCGTGGTATTTTATTGTAATGTTTGTGTTTAGGTTAGTTTGTAATTATGATAATGATATATGTACGGTCTTTGTTTTTGTTTAATTTTATTGTAATACCAAAAGTTGTGTGGAATTTAATTACTGTTACTTAGAGAAAGCTGTTTCATTATATTATATTTATTGTATATGTGGATGTTGTGTACGCCTATAATGGGTATATGTATAAGACAGGTTATGTTAAATGTTAATGTATGTATATATATATATATATATATATTATATGCTATTGGTGTACCTTATCAATAAATAAATAAACAAATAATTAATATCTCCCGGGCGACTTAGGGACTTAATACATTATGAGGAATGGGCAGCAACGTTCTTCCAGATATGCAAGTAGAACTCTGCAATTGACGTGCCCTATGATTTCCCATAAAAACAGTCAAGCAAATTCATACTACACAACCTTTATGTTTACACCAATGGTGCAACGCTGGGCTCGGCGGCTAAACGTGACTTTTTACTAAGTAGTCGGAAATATAATAATATACTTTATTATTCAAGGATAAATCAGTGATGAGGAATGGGCAGCAGCATTCCTCTTATATCACCTAGCAATAGTACTGCGACTTTTGTTCCCGATAAATGGCAATAGGCTCGCCACCTATTACATGGGACCTAACATAACTAGCGAGACGTGGGTGCTAGTTCACCTCTGCCTACCCCTTCGGGGATATAAGCGTGATTTATGTATGTATGTGTACTTTATTATTGTAATCTTTCCACCAAAATTTTCCGACCGAACGAAACTGACGCATAGAGTAAGTAGGTCCCGACATAAAGGTAAAAAATGATTGGCCGTTTCTACTGCATTTCCACAACGAATACAACTTAGCCCAAAATACACTACGCACAAGCCACCACATTCTTAAACAAAGCTCTGACCTCGGTGCTCCGAAAAACAATTGTTAAATTCTATGAACGGCCATTGAAAGACCTTGTTCACACAGCCAGAGATTTTAAACACGGAAGAATCACAGATGTTTAAAAAATAACGCCAGCACTTGTCTAGGCGTGAGCGCACTGCTCATAGCGATGTTTGGTTAGGATATTTATACCTACAATAGTAGTTATAATGATAATATTTAACTTTGGACCTAGTGAAGCAATAAGGAACCACGGTCAACTCACAAGAGTGACTGTTATTAAAAACTAGTTGTCGCCCGCGGCTTCGCTAGCGTTATTGTCGGTTATCTTTCTCGATATATCCAACACAAAAATATTTTATTCTATTTGAGAAATTAGAGCGATTAACCAAACAAACTCTTCACCATAATTATATTAGTAGGTATAGATAGATTTAGATAAGTAAAAAAGTAAATAAGTATTAAGACTAAACAGCTTCAATCATTTGATTATTCTTAGACCCACCAAGAAGTACATAGGAAGTATATAAGTAACCGCCAAGCTTAAATGGGACTGGGCGGGACATGTATGCCGTATGCATCCAGATCTCTATGCAAAGGTCATCACAGAGTTGACGAAGGATGATCAAAGGCGACGAGATAGATCTAGAAAGAGGTGGAGAGGTGATCTAAAGGCATACCTAGTACCTACTGCAAGATATGGATGTAAGATGGGTGCTATTCCACCTCTGACTACCCCTTTTGGGGATATAGGCGTGATTTATATATGTATGTGTGTAGTATATTTATGGTCGCTCATCCAATGTCGGCCTTTGTAAGCGTCGCTTAACTTGCGTAATAGCACAGCGGTAAGCAAACGCTGCGCACACGCTACAACACTTGTACAAGCAAAATTCTTTAATAGTGTCCCGTACGTTAAATATTGGTGACATTATACGCTTGGGTAACGGTCTCTCGGCATTGCTTTGATGTTCGTATTTGACTTGGTGGTCATTGTCGCAAGACGGTCTTAGATATTCTATGAACAAGTATGTATTTGTACAGAAATTAGAATATTTACCTGTATGACTGATATGACAACTTTTAAGGGGTTTTCCCAACGGATCGCGCTATTAATTAACACCCACTATCAGAGACAAGACACTTACACACATTCTTGGGTAAAAAATATATAACCTTGGGTAAAAAATATATACATGCCATTAAGAATAATGCACGCCCATTTCACAGGCACGTGTATCGCCGCCTTAAGTCGTGGTCAAGGGGATAGCATCATAATGTTCTCTTATATTTGCACGAGCACTACACATTTGAAATAAAACAAATTTTACGGATTAGACTCGCGTATATTTAGACAGTCACCCGTAACCACGGCCTTTGTAAAGTAATCGAAACGTCGGGATAAATAATAATGCCAAACATCTAAATATACGCGGGGATAACATCAATTTTCAATATCTTAAACGAGTTGCCATGGTAACTTACCTGGCACCAACAATAATTTGATCGCGTGCCACGTCGAACAACAGCTGGGAGAATGATGAGCTGCCGCTGTCCTGGAAGGTGTCCACATCCCAGGATAGGAGATCTGCGGAATATGTCGCTCATTTAAAATACATATAAATAAAAATAAGGTTTATTCATATAAGGTATCATAACATATACACTCATGAATCGTCATAGAAATAACGTTAAACATTAAAAACGTGTGTCAAAGAAAAACGGTTTCCGATATTTAATGTTAGGTTTATGCTACACCACCCGTTCGTAAAAATAGTTATTAAGGGCCTGTTTCACAATCGACAAGTCAGTTCTAAGTAGCTTATTTCAATTTGACAGTTGTAATGTGAAATATATGTCAATTGAACTGAAAAATAAGCTACTTCGAACTTATTGTCGATTGTGAAACAGGCCCTTAGTATTATATGTATTTATATCGCTAGCTAGCTATCTAAGCTTACACCGACAGGACGCTAGTTATCTTAGCAGACACCGGCCGGCGGCCGCGGCCAAACGACTACGAATGTCGGGTCAGCTGGTAATTAATGAAAAAAAGGATTTGATCTCAACTCACCTTGTCTGTTTATTATCCTGAAGTCGTCTTCTGGGAGTTCTCCTTCGCAGAGGCTGCTTATTAGCACCAGAAGAGCCACTTTATACAAATACCGCGGCGCCATCTTCGTCATTTATTCTGGAAAAAAAAAACCAACATTATTATCATCATCAGGCGGCCGGCTTGGTCGAATGCTCAGATCGCTGGGTTTTTGGTCAAGAGGTCCCGGGTCGCTGGGTTTTTGACGAATCCTGATAGGGGTAAATTTTGTGATGAACTCTAATATTTGTTCCCGAGTCATGGTTATGTATATGTTTATGTAGTATATTTTCAACATTAAATATACATAATTATTATGATATTTAAAAAAATCCGTCTTTTAGTACGTCAAATAATACGTCTTGGTTGGCCGAGCGGTTTAGACACCTGCCCGAATTGCAGTGGACGCGGGTTCGATTCCCGCTTCAAGACCATACTTTTTCGAACTTTTTCTAACTACCAAAATCTCTGATTTGTTTCACCTACCAATCCAACAGAAACACAGAAAATCAACGTGCTTGCGCCAACCGGCTTGACCGTCTCGGAACCCCGTAAGCGGTATTCTCAAGTGAGCCTGGTTTGTACAGTTTCGCTGATGCGGAACCAGGCCGACTAACGATAGTACCGTTGACGACAAGCTCCTACTGCCTTATTGAGATCAGCCCCTCTTAAAGGCTTCAGAAATGCCACACGCCTTATCAGTATAGTACGCATTATAAGTATAGTACGCTCGATAGCGCAGTGGTTTAGCGCATTCGGCCTGCGGTTGCGTAAACTAAGCAATGTTCGCTAAGGCCGGTCATTGGATGGGTGACCAAATATTATCTTGGGTTCCTCTGTGCTTCGGAAGGCGCGTTAAGCCGTTGATCCCGGCTGCATTTGCAGTCGGTAATCCGCACTGGGCCAGCGTGGTGGGTTGTGGCCCATTCTCCCTATATTATGCCATTCATAGATAAAAGGCCTGTGACCCAGTAGTGGGGACATTAAAAAAGCTGGTGATGGTGATGTTATTGTATACTCGAAGGTATCCGTTTTAGGCGATATTCCCACTTTGGGCTACCTTCCCCTAGGTGTACCTAACCTTGCATGCTGAATTAACTCCAACTCATATCATAGACTGGAGTGTCCTAACTCAGATTTCTGGTACACATGCATATATAAATCACGCCTATATCCCAGAAGGGGTAGGAGGAGGTGAATCAACACCCACGTTTCGCGATAGGATAGGGCAATAGGTGGCAATAGGTGGCGAGCCTATTCCCATGTATCGGGCACCTAAATCGCAGTGCCTATATTGTTAACTGGAAGAGTAACGCTCCTGCACATTACTCATCGCTGTCTTAACCCTTAGTCGCCTTGTACGACACCCCCGACAGAGATGGGGGTGGTGACAATTGTATTCTGCTCTGCCGTCGCCAACCGGCCCGACGGATTAAAAAAAATCTAAAAATCCTAGTAGCAATAAAAAAAAATCGTCTACCCACTTAAATGATTTCGTAAGGACAATTATGTCAAAAGTTCTGAGTGTTAGTTGCCTCTGCTATCTGTGCCACATTCCCTGCCCACGGACAACTCATGTGTTTATACAGTATGTTGAAGTTTGTACAGGTAGAGCAGTGGTAACATTAACAATGCGGCTTACGCTCTTTTATATAAATAGCGTAAGCTAACTGCTAACAATATTGTCAATAATATGACCAAGAGATTATGGTCAGTTCAAAAAAGTTCAAAAATTTTATTCTAAGACGAGTGGTGATATCTTTGTGATAATTTTTAATGTTTACATTATGATGTTATTTTTTTGATTTAGTCCTGCAGATTGAGAATAGGCAACCGCCTCTGTGGTCTAGTGATTCGCCCACCGGAATTAAGATCAGAGGTCCCGAGGTCGATCCCCAGGTAGGTACAAATCTGTAGTTTTGTAGAAACATATACCGTGTGGTGACGGCAGAGTAGAATACAATTGTCACCAGCCCAAATCTCTCCCGTGGGCGTCGTACAAGGCGACTAAGGATAAATTAGCGATGAGGAATGGGCAGCAGCGTTTCTCTTATACCACCATGCAAACGCGATGTACTGCGACTTTTGTGCCCGATAAATGGTAAAGGGCTCGCCACCTACTTACATGGGACTTAACATAATTGGCGAAAGGTGGGTACTAGTTCACCTCTGCCTACCCGCAGATTTAAGTATGTATGTATATTAGTTGGTGGTAGGACTTCTTTCAAGTCCACCTGGCTAGCTACCACTTATCAAAAATCTGTCGCCATAATAATAATGTTAACAGCATTACTAAGTTCCGACAATTGTGATAATTAGTATAAGTTGAGGGTTCCAGGTGAAGCTCGATTCCATCTTAGGCCCTTATCGTTCCTTACCATCAGGTGAGATGAAGGGCAAGAGTATCAAATCAAGCATTAAAAAAGGGTATGGAACCATAAAAACATGCATTTCTGAACCCCTATATACACAAGGTAAGCCCAGAAGCGGTAATTGACTTGTTCAGAGGCATTCCGCTATCAGCAAAAGATACTACCGAAGTGTAAACATTCCGTATCAAACCGGGTCAATCAGTAAGAGGCCTTATCAAAAGTGCGTACAAATTGTTTACGATTTTTACATTCATTTCAATGTGCTTGCAACGTAATTCAAATATGTTTGAGATTGAATAATGGTAGAAACATACTATTGAAACGCGACGCGACTCGACGTGTAGACACCGAACATCCGGCGTCGCGTCGGATGTTCAAAGTGTGATTCTGGTCATAGAAAACAATACATTTGATTCGACTCAATACGCATCGCGTTACATCGGGTCGCGTCGTGTTTGGATAATGTGTCGGGATCATAAGTGTTGTCTTGACGCGATTTGTAAAGTAGAGTGTGCGATTGCGTAAACTAGGATTAAATATATTGATTATTTCTTCTTCTGCGTCTTGCCCCATTCCCAGTTTATCTCGGATCGGCGCAGTATGTTTACTTTTATATTGGTCAGACGTCATCAAGCCATCCACTTTCTTTTAATTCATCATCACACCGGAAAAGTGCTAGTGATAAATAAAGAGAAAACAGGCGGAAAGGCCCAATTCGAGAGACCGATGCACGGAGAGAGTGATGGGGATGACAATTTTAATCGCGCTTTATCTTTTGAGTGGTCGACCTTTCCTTCTTTTCTTATATAGGATACCAGACTACCAGTTTGTAGTAACATATTATGATCATCTTTCAGCTGTTGCTCCCTGGATATGACCTTCCCGAACATAAGACAATTTATTAAACTTTGCACATACCTTTACGTTTTAACTAGTTATTCTATTTGATAAGGTCATATTAGGTTCCCACTTACCACTGATATCGATAGGTGTCGTAAAATTATCGGCACTGATTAAAGCGATTAGATAAATGTAATTTCCTACATTATATTATTGCCTACATATAAATAAACGTGTTGCTATAGACGCGTTGAGTCCTAATCTGCGGTGTACGTGCCGGTAAACGCGTTGGTGGTAACGTATGGTATGTATGGAACAGAAATCGTACATAATTATTATGTAAGCAATGGAGAACAATGGCCTGTTACAGAAAAGCGCGGAGGAGAAACAACGTGGATACTGTTTCCAGCTACTACGAACGGTGGCAATGAACCTTGTACTGTGCCCGCTTTTTTTTAATGGCTCGCTACTCCCGTGCAAGTAGCACACAATTACGAACTACGGCAAGGATTAGACAGTCAATAAATATCGCAATCCAATATCGTGATAATGGTCTCAGTATATTATTGACTCTTAAAGCATCACAAAAAATCCAGGGGGCCTATACAAAGTAACATACAGACAAAGATAACGAAGTTCGATAAAGCAAAATGTATGGGATTTGACGTAAGTCGTCGTGAAATCACGTGACCAAAATCGTCTTCGTAGGTTCCTAGTTATATTGGTAGCGCAAGCTAAGATGCTGTAGTGCCAAAGTAATATGGCCGATCGTGACGAACTTCGACACGATATCGTTATGAAACGATTGCCACTTGGCTACGGGCCCAGATTTTTGTCAATATCGTCAATGAAGTTGCAATTTCCGTTTACGCATCAATAAATTTAATATCGCAAGGGTCGCGATATTTATTGACTGTCTAATTCTTGCCTAAAACAACAAATTAATAGACAATTAATTATCGTAATTGCATACTGAACAAGTCGCGGGTTCGACCCCGCGTCGATACTGTAATTTTTCGCACTTTGTCTCTAAACTAATATATTTTTCTTTGATTTCATAATGACTGTATTTTTTAATTTCAGAGGATGCGGTTTAGATTCCTGCATCAATTCGTCAATTCGACTACCCACAATGGTCTTTGTAATTTTTTTATGTTTGTTTAAATCCTGGTGCTAAGTAAAAATCTCTACCAACGAGGACATGGTACTATATTGCGGTAGATCTTCTTCTTCTCCCTGCCCTGTTCCCAGGCTGTCTGGGGTCAGCGCAGTATGTGTCCTCTTCCATTCATATCGGTCAGACGTCATCAAGCCATCATTCCACTCCCTTTTGATTCATACCATCCATTACAGGGGAATGGTGCTAGTGCTGAATGAATATATAGAAAAGAGAGTCGAGAGACTGATGAACGGAGAGAATGATTCGAATGACAACATTCTAATCCATACTGCTCAAGGTTCTGGTTTAGGCTTTACAGCCGGCCGCCTGCCTGACACCAACCCTCTTTGGGTATGCTGTTGTTGGTGGTTTGCCCTCCACCATTCGGGTGCCCCATGTTGCTTATTGGTCTGCACCGGGCAATCTCCTTTAGTAGACTTTTATGACACCGATGGGATGAGTCGGGACTGGCCAATTCTACGTTATTTTTTTTCGCTACCAGGCCAGTAATGACTTGTAGATTGCCGAAGATAGCTACCGCAAATCGTAACCTACATTCTCAACTAGTTTTCATGATAATAATTGGAAGCAACTGATATTGTTCGTGGCCTACTGTGTCTATCGGCTTTTTATTCGCCGACATTAATTGGCATAGATCATCAAATTTTATTGCTACGCTCCAAAGTAGGGCAAAGTAATTCAGAGTTGATATCTGTTTATAAAACTATGCTGCGGTTTCTTCCTGGATCTGTTGTTTAAGCGGCCAAAGAGTTGAGTTGGAAAATTTTTAATTGCTGCCTTCGTTCGGTACGTCGTCGGATAGTATTTTTCATTGCATAAGTTCTACGCATTTAAAATTTGATAATGTATAAGATACCTATGTGGGCTTGATCCTGGTCTTTCCAGATAGGTGACAAATAAAAAAACCTTTGAAAGAATTTAGCTTGGTTCACAACAACTTTTCTAAAATAATCCCCGAAAACGTAAAAAATAAATAACATTGAGGTGCAAAATCGAATTAATTCTGTCTTTTAATAAGTTGCGCCTGTAGAACTGTTAATAATTTAAGCTGTAACACAATCCCGCCCTTTATGAACCTCAAACATCTTTACGTGGAATGCTATACTTTCCAAGTGATTGGTTGGCATCAGGAGTAAACTTACACCAGGAATACTGGTTAGGATCACGCGAGCGAAGCACACAGATACCTACCTACTTGAAAGACAACATATTTGAACCAGATACAAATTAATGATAGCACTCCCGGTTACTACTTCAATTAGCCTTACCCTAAGCGTCCAACGAGATATTCAAGATCCACTTGAATAACTTAAAAATAGATAAGTAGTGCTTGGATACTCTTTGAACAGTCTGTGATGCGGGAATTAATCAGAAACTTTTCTATTTTAGTTAAGGTGAATCCTGTGAACTGTTTCTGAGATTAATTTATATAACCGTTCATTAAATTTTTTTTTTTTAATTAAGATTCGAATTATTAACCGACTTCACAAAAAATGTGGAGGTTCTCAATTCGTCTGTATTTTTTTAGTTAGTAATTTTACCGTTCCTCACACATTGTACCATTTCACACCATGCTTAATAACTCTAAGGGCCGGTTTTTTGATCCATAGTTAACTCAACCAATTATTAAAAACTGTTACTAATTGCTAAATATCAGTCTGATATGTAACCATTAGTAACAATTTTAGTTACTAATGTTACTAATGAATAAATATCAGTCTGATATTGTTACTAAATGTTAAATATCAATGATATTTAAAGATAAGTAACAATTTTTAACAATCGGTTAACAGTTAACTATGCATCAAAAAACCGGCCCTTAGTCGCTTTCTACGACATCCGGCGGATATAGGGGTGGTGACAATTTGTATTACCTATACTCCTTTGTCACCAGTCAAGGCAAAGTAGCCTTGTAAAAATATGGGAATAAATTAGACTTAGGTATCGGTTGGATACATTTGTATGCAGCGATAATCACTCCTATCACAAAGGTCCGTATCATCATCATCATCATCAATTTGCGTCGCGCACGCAACCGCGCCTCGAACACTTTGAAAGTAATTGATTGCAATCAACACAATGTTTAGTTCGGTCTTGGTAACGAACCAAATACGAAATCAGGCAATTCTGAAAACATCTGGATAGCTTATAGACACAAAAATCGCGCTTATTTATCCCGAAGGGGTAGGCAGAACTGCATTAAAGCACTTTGTTTCACCAATTATTTTAGGTCTCATGTAATAGTTAGCGTGCCTATTGCCATCTATCGGGCATGCCCATAACCGTTATATCCCATAGCCGCCTTGTGCGACACTCGCGGGTGAGATTATGGATAATTGCTATTCTGCTTTGCCTTCGCCACACGACATTTATGAGTCGCTTATGAGTTTATGATAGAGAATTTGAGTTGCTTAGGGCCTGTTTCAGAATCGACATGTAAGTTCTAAGTAGCTTACTTCGCAGATCATTTGACAGTTGTAATATGAAATATATGTCAATTGAACTGCAAAGTAAGCTACTTCGAACTTACTAGTCGATTGTGAAACTGGCCCTTACTATGTTATTTTCATAGAAGGATAAAATTTTGAAATTGGAGGTTAGCAAATTACCAATAGGGAACAGAGATGCTATTACTATTGTTATGACAAATGATTTGCTCGAATAGTGAGATCGCTAGTTGTCGGCCAAGAGGTCCCGGGTTCGAATCCTGGTATGGGCAAATTTGAGATGAAGACAAACGATGGAGACAGACATTTGTTCCAAAGTATATTTTGTTGTATATTTTCAATATTTATATACCTACAATTATTATGAGTATTTAACTTTGTCCGTCATCTAGTATCAATAACACAAATAACACTAACATATTATGCTGATTCCTTTGGGCCTGATGATAGATGTGAGGGTAAAAAAATATTATTTTTATTTTAAGGATTCATGGTACGGCACCGGGTATTTCACGATACGCCTCAATCGTGGTTAGTGGCTGCAACATTTGCAATTGGTTAGTGCTTACACCAATTTGGCATTGTATTCGCCGAGGCACGATTTACATTGCTAATTGGTTGTTACAAATGTAACGTGCAATTAGAATTTTATGAATGAACGCAAATGACAGGGCTTTGGATTTAATTTAGACGAGCTGTGCACAAATTTACAACAATCCCTGGAAACATATTATTAGTACTCATAAATTGTTACCTTTGATTCATTCATAATATTTACAAACGAATTTGCGACGCGGCTTACTACAATGTTACATACGTATACATAAATCACGCCTACATCCCCGAAGGTAAGCAGAGGTGAAATAACACCCACTTATCGCCAGTACATTGCTAGGTGGTATAAGAGGAATGCTGCTGCCCATTATTAATTACCCTTAGTCCCCTTATACGACACCCACGGGAGAGATGGAGGTGGTGAAAATTGTATCCTGCTCTGCCGTAACCACTTGTGATTATCCTATGGATCATGATCGCATCACCATCCCTTTCATATTCCCGCTGCTGGGGCACACTACTTCCATATACATACATACACACATACATAAATCACGCCCATATCCCCCAAGGCGTAGGCAGAGGTGAACTAGCACCCACGTTTCGCCAATTGTGTTAGGTCACCACGCGGGTCCAATGTGGATTAACCACTACAAATGCAGCCGGAATCAACAGCAGCTTAACGTACCTTCAGAACTACGAGGCACTGGTGAATATATTTTAGTCAATGCATCCAAAATGCGCTATCAAACTCCTCACATCATCATCTTGCTCAGGGCAGCAGTTTATTCCCAGTTTATTTGGAGTAAGCGCAGTATTTTTCGTCTTCCATTGGCATGTGCCAGACGTTATAAAGTCATGCACACCTCTCCCTTTTGATTGATACCATCCATCACACCAGAAAGGTACTAGTGGTGAGTTAATAAAAATAAGTGACCAAGAAACGGAGTGAATGGTAAGTATAACAATGAATTGACTAAAGAAAAATAATAAAAATATTAATGGATCAGTTGACCAAAGCCATTCAAGTTATTTTTTTCGCTCCCTACCAAAAATGAAGCTAAGATAATATTGGGTTAGGTTGATTACCATGAATATTGACATGTAAGGGAAAAATAATGATTTAAACATGGGCGATTTTCTTACTTTACATAACATCTCAATGAAAGTTGAACGAAGTAGAAGCGTTGATTGTTCAAGCACGTTGAAAGTGATGTGCGCAAAAAAAAGATAAATGATTACCTAAACCGTGATTGGTAAAAAACCAGAACGCCTTCAGGGTAAATGCAATCTTGTCGGGGTAACGAACCGTCGACCGAAGATCATAATGAAAGAGAAAAGGTAGCGAGCACAGCGCTGTTCATGGAGCAAAAAAAGCGCTACATACTTCACAGTAAGCGAATGTGATAAGCGCATTTGGTGGAAAAGGCAATATATTTGGGATCCGTACGTGACATCGCCCAAAGCTCATAGTAAAATTATATACAACTAGTGGTCTCTCGTTAATGTCGGTTGTTATATAGCCTATAGCCTTCCTCAATAAATGGACTATCGGACACATTTTTTTTTAATTTGAACCAGTAGTTTCTGATATTAGCGCGATTAACCAACAAACCAACCAATCAAACAAACAAACAAACTCTTCAGCTTTATAATATTAGTATAGATACAGAAATCACACCTATTTATCCCCGAAAGAGCAGAGATGTATTAACACCCTCCCTCGTTTTGCCAATGATGTTAGAGCAGTGACCACACTTGAAAGCCTGTGGCCAAAATTACGTATCAGTCAAGTGGTTTTGACTGATGCCCTTAGTCAAAATTTTAGTTGGTTAGTTTTGACTGCAAACATCAGTCACAAGTGGTTTTGACCGGTTTTGAGTTTGGACTGTAACATAGACGAACATCCGTTTTATGCTATACTCTCTGCCCGCGACTTTGTTCGCGTGAACTACACTCAAAATAAGTGTTATATAGACAATGTTTCAAGTACCTAAGTCTAACACAAAAAAAAAAAACAAAAAAAACATCTAAATCGGTCCAGCCGTTTCGGAAGAGTTCAATTACAAACACTGTGACACGAGATTTTTAATATTAGATATAGAGATGTCCGCTTTGTGCCACGTTTAATACATATAATGTTTTGAAGTTAGATGTTTTACCTACCACAAGTAACTTGACTCGCAATAACAATCACAGCATTCGTAAACGTGAGTCGAGTACCTTCGCGAGAAAACCTTGCCGAGTTCCTGGGTGTAAAATTACAAATTGCACAATAAAATAATTACTTGACTCCAGTAGTCGGCTTAGGTACTGCCGCTTACTTAATTTCAAAAATGACCATTCAAAACTAGTCTCTATTCTTGCTGGGTATATGGTCTAGATTTAAAATAATGATTTTTTTTTTGACATTAAGAACTCATCAAAGTTAATTGACGTCTCTGAATGCGGCATTTACAGTTCCTATACAGTAGGTACATAGCCGTGTGGTGACGGCAGAGTAGAATACTATTGTCACCACCCCAAATCTCTTCCGTGGGTGTCGTACAAGGCGACTAAGGATAAATCAGCGATGAGGAATGGGCAGCAGCGTTCCAGTTATATCACCTAACAATAGTACTGCGACTTTTGGGCCCCATAAATGGCAACAGGCTCGCCACCTAATACATTGGACCTAACATAATTAGCGGAACGTGGGTGCTAGTTCACCTCTTCCTACCCGTTCGGGGATATAGGCGTGATTTATATATGTATGTATACAGTAGGTACAGTGGACATGAAGTGACATGTATCATCATCTTAATCATCGTATTAACATCCCCCCAGCTGGGGCACTGGCCTTCCCTCTACAACATCATCATCATCATCACCAGCCCTTTATCGTCCCCACTGCTAGGGCACAGGCCTTTTCTTTGGATGGAAGAACAGCACCTTCCGTATGGATGGAAGAATATAGGGAGAATGAACAGCTGGACAGTGCGAATTGCTGGGTGTATTAACGACTGCAGGTGCAGCCGGGACCAACGGCTTAACGTGCCTTCTGAAGCACGGGGCAACTCGACGTATAAAATTTTTGGTCACCCATCCAATGACAGGCCTTAGCGAACATTGCTTAGTTTACACAATCGCGGGCCGAGCGCGCTAAGCCACTGCGCTGTCGAACTCTTAGAGCGTCAGTGACCACATGATGTAAAATTGATGAGAGCGGAAACATTTTGTATGAGAATTTGCGAAATCATTTTGTTTTTATTTAATTGTCTATAAGTGCAAAATAATAAAGACATTCTATGCATAATTGGGGCTTAGAGATATTCATGACACCATTAGAGCAATTAAGTAGTAAACACCGTAGGTATATTCCACCACACTGGTATACGAATATGTACTTTGTTTTGTTAGCATGACTAAGCTAAGAAACAAAATTATGTATTTCGGCAGGTGACATAACACATACGTGTTTAAAATGTAAACAAATAAACAATATGTTGTTACAAATACCTACTTACTTTAATGAGATTTTAATACCGTTTATTTAAAGACATTAAAAAAAGAAACTTTCGGAACTAAATAATTTTTGCATATTTATTAATCGTTTCATTTCACATGTTCAACGAATTTCTAATTATCATTTCATCACAGCTAAATACCCATTATGAATGCGCTTACTAAAGCGTAAAATTCTGATTAATTAATCTAATCTTGTTAATTTAATCTTCTGATTAAAAACGATATTTAACTGGAAAGACACACGAAATTGTAATCTCTTAATAATTAGCAAACAATGGCATATTTCTGCAATTTGTAAATACATACATACATAAATCACGCCTATATCCCCGAAGGGGTAGGCAGAGGTGGACTAGCACCCACGTTTCGCCAAATATGTCAAGTCCCATGTAATAGGTGGCGAGCCTATTGCCAATTTGTAAATCTACTCCCGAAACCAAAACGGTAACCCTTTAACTAAACCTTTGAGGTTACCAAAAATAATTGTTTACAATTTAAGTTTCTGATTGGAGTTGGCTTAACTACAAAAGGTTGTAAAACAATATCATTCATATAAAAACAGATGCTATTCTACATGTGGTTATGATTGCTTTTACATTAGAACAATATTTCGTAATTGTTCTTAAAAGTCGTTGTTGTTAATCTTAAACCAGTTAAATAAACTAGCTTCGTTCCTCTATTCCGGCGTCCACTAGACTAGCTTTCAAAGAACCCATTCCCGTTAAAACTTAATTGTGTAACTCACAAAAAATAACTTACGACTCTTTATGGGCGTGCAAATATTTCCGTATGCCTCTATTTATTCACAGACCACGCTTAATTAAACAATAATAAACCCTATAAGCTGGCAATATACTTGTTAATTGATAAAAAAGAAAGTTGCAAGGAGTCTACACGGGCCGTGAGTTACGAAACCAGACTTACCATAAACGTTATGTGGGTGAAATCGCGACAGCGGACCATTCTCCATTCGAGCATCCAGTTGGTGGGTGTTTAAATCATCACACTGTACTTTTTTGGGCCACAGCTTGTACGGTACACTGTTTATGCTATGTTTGTTGATACGAGACGAGGCTAGGTCGGGTTTGGCACAGCATCTGGACTGAAATCACTTCACAAGCACACACACAACAATATAGAACGCGCGTAAACAATCCTGTGTAGTAACATAACAACACGAGCTTTTAGGTAATAGCAGGTAAGCGTTTGTTGGGAGCTGGGATAGTAAAAAAAACAACGGGGCCCATACACGACCGCTCGGTGACAATGCGCGCACGAGTGTGCGTGAATGGTTAGCTTGTGGTCGCGGCTCGTGCGCCGGCGCATGTATTGCCAGGCTGTTATCGAAATAATTATTATCTAGATTTATTATTATACAATTCCGTCCCATGTCTTACGGTATGGCTCCAGGTCGTCTCTCCATCTCTTTCTAGGTGGACCCGACGCCTTTAACCTTCCTGAGGTGTCCACTCTGTGGTGACCTTTGCCCAGCGATTTGGATGCATACGGCATACATGACCCGCCCAGTCCCATTTAAGCTTTGCGGTTTTAACTCGGGATCGCTCGAGATGGAGGGCTGCGGAGGAGATGGCTTGATTGATGACGTCTGACAGATATGAATGGAAGAGGAAACATACTGGGATGGGACATACTGGGATGAGATATAGATATAGAATGGGAACAGGTCAGGTAGAAGAGTTGATATCATAGCGAGCGTTGTAAGCACTGATCATACATACATACATAAATCACGCCTATAACCCCGAAGGGGTAGGCAGAGGTGAGCTAGCACCCACATTTCGCCAATTATGTTAGGTCCCATGTAATAGGTGGCGAGCCTATTGCCATTTATCGGGCACAAATGTCGCAATACTATTGCTAGGTGGTATAAGAGGAACGCTGCTGCCCATTCCTCATCACTGATATATCCTTAGTCGCCTTGTACGACACCCACGGGAGAGATTTGGGGTGGTGACAATTGTATTCTATTCTGCTGTCACCACACAAAGCACTGATCAATGAGGCAAATACATAAATAACACATGTATCCCCGAATGGGTAGGCAGAGGTGAATTTACACCCATGTTTCATCAATGTTAGATGCCGTGTAACAGGAGGCAAGCCTATTGCCATCTAACGGGTACGTAAATCACACACGGTTTCTTCTTCTTCCCGCCCTTATCCCGCTCTAGGCGGGGTCGGCCTACATGTTTTCTTCTTCCGCTCCTCCTATCCTCCACCAATTTCTCATCCACCCCTCTTACTATCACATCCTCCTTTACACAATCCATCCATCTTTTCTTTGGTCTTTTTCTCCTTCTACGTCCTTCCACGTTCATACCTAACATTCTTCTGCCAACATAGCTTTCATCTCTTAGCATGACATGACCAAACAAGCCAAGTCTATCACTCTGCAGTCTCTCAGTCACTGGCGCTACTTTCAAACTTCCCCTGATATACTCATTCCTTAATTTGTCTCTCCGTGTCACAAAAATAAAGTTCTCCATGTAAGCCCGCAATATCTCCACCGCGGCAACACTGCCTGGCAAGTTGTAAAGCCGAAAGCACATGCGTAGACACAGCCTACGCACACAGAGACCTGGCAGCTGCGATTGGCTAAGAAGCCGTCGCCGCCCGCGCACCAACGTCCTTGCGACGCGGCCACCGACCTACGGGCTTGCCTACCTGCGCCCGCGCAACCAAGTAACTGTGTGCATCATTAGAATACAGTGATTACCACCTTTTAATTGACCCCGCTTTTGGAGATGGTCGTGAAACAATAGCGAAGGCACCACACCACAGTCGTTTGTTGTTGTTGTCTCGTAATATATATTACTTACATCAAGACTTAAGAGAGAAGACCTTACGATATTATGTACTTGTACATCAAGTACAACTAATATCGTAATCTCTCTCTTAATAATACATTAAGAGCTTTGGATTCACTTTTGTATTCGTTAGAGCTTTCTGCAGCAGTAATAATTTATTGGGTATTTTGAAGACCGGTTTCGTCGAATAGTCAGAGCGTTGGCTATCGGCTAAGAGGTCCGGGGTTCGAATCCTAGTAGGGGCAAATGTTTGTGATTCACACAGTTCATGTTTATAAACTATATTACAAATAAATTTTTATATTAATGTGATAATCTGTCTGTCATCTAGTATCCAAAACAAGATTTACTTTGGACTGGATGATAGGTGTGGTGTGAGTGTATTTTTTAGTATTAATTATTTGTTGTTGCATGATAAATGAAGTCCAAAAAATTTTAATGTTTAAATTTTTCTAGTTTTGTGTATTTTTGTTTAATTACCTTTTTTTTTAATTCAAATGAATTAAATAGGCACATAAATTTTACAAAATATGGAAGAATGCTTTTTTCAATGCCAAAAGTCCCGGGTTCTTGCGTAATGTGTGTGCGATGAACCCAGCATTAGTGTATGAAGAATCTCAATAAGTATTTATATTCGAGCCATTACGTGTTAATGTTTATCCGTAATTATATGTACACAGAATATGCGCTTAAGTTGCTGACCTTGGGCTAATTGATATGTGTAAATATGAAAATAAATTGTATACTTACTACACATAATTATTTATCCGTACTTATCGTATGTTGACAGCTCTACATAATACAATTATCATTCGATATAAATCTCATAGAGATCTCATCATCATCAAAAGCTCTTATTATCCCCAATAATTCAACGAATAAGTATAGAGACAATGAAAATAACAATTTCATGATGGTATATGTCCTCCGTAATCTTAACTATCTTAATCATAAGTTATGTCATAGTTGTGTGGATACACGACAAGATAGGTACCGTATACCCATGCTTACATCGACGCTACAAAACAATCTTCTCGTATCTCAATGGAGGCGTACAGTAAACTCTACATGTAGAGCCATAAAACAAATTAAAAAAATCGATTACTTTTTAACCAGAGAAGAGAGAACCGTAATCCATGGAGCAAAATAAGTTCTGAAACAATGGTTATCAAAGAGATAGATGATTTTATTCTAAAATTAGTGCAACATTAATTTGATACTACATAATTTCAGAATAAGGTTTTTCAATCTTAAAAAGCAATTTTGTTGAACCTCAATAGAAACAAGAAACGGAGTGATAACAAGGGACTGCCAGAAAGCATAAAATTTTCTAAATATGGATGTAGATTTTTTCGCCCTCACTCAAAAACGATTGGCTACGTGAAAGTGCCCTTAGAATTACATTCATTTGAAAGAAAATTAAATTTCTGCATATGAATAATTTTTCGAAATTTTTCTTACTTAGCTCAATTTTTCTTCCAAGCCATTGTCTGGCAAAATGGATGGTAAACCATCTCAATTCACGACCTACACCGACATACACCGCGAAATGATTAGAGAACTTCCCACCTGGGACCAAATCACATAAAATTCATCCCAGCTGTGGGACGAGTTTCGGTGGGTGAGGAACAAGAGAAAGATACTGCAAAGATCTTTGGCACCGTCTGTTTTTGTGATGTAACGTTTTCCTCGCATAATAAATTAGGTATCGCCTACATACGCAGACGGAGCGCGAAATATGGCGCGGTGGTACATTCGTTACGAAATTCCATTGCCCACGCATATATAGCTGCGAGTAAGAATGTCAATTATTAATTTATTCTATCTAATTTGGTCCCAGGCAGGTTTAATATACATAACTAAAATCAGATTATCAAAAGCATCGTTAATTTTAGTAAGCAAGACTCAACATCGAAATCAAATCGCAAACCGTAGTCGATTCTAGGTTCAACTGACTGGACTCTTCCAAATGTCCGTTCAGACTTGCCCCCTGGGACAGGAGAACAGATTTATACCGCATTTAAAATTGACTCTATAATTAATTTTAATATTTTATTTATTTGGTACATAAAGCAGAATTACAACAATTTCTCAAACAACACACATTTTTTAAGATTTATTAAAAAAATAACGATCTAGGTTCGCTAATAATATAATAAATTATTTTTAAGCTTTATTAATCAAACTGTGTCGTCGGCTTATCAAGTATATAAACACTCATATAGGTTATCGTTCTATGTCATTAGGTAATGTTGCTCTCTAGTCAAATAAAAATAAACTGATAGCAAATATTTGGAAAGTTGTTTTTTTTTACTAGTACCCCAGTAAGTTGGTAAACCAGCTCACGTTGAGGCTTTGGTCAACTGTTCCGCTCAAAACTTATCCCGCGGGATAAGTTGTGCACATTAGTTGGGGTACTTCCCATCTGTCGCTGAATGGGGGAAAATGGGAATTTTGGTGTCATTATCCCCCGAATTTTTTTATAGATTAATTTCGTTTGGAATACTGTAGTATCAAGTTATTATATTATCTATCCCTTTCGGGCACGTTATTCACAGCATTGTGTATTTTATATATATTATAAAATATAGTTGGTATTTATTATTAGGTATTTATTTATCAACTTCAACTTATACATTGCTAATTGTCTGACGAGACTAAAAGAATTTGATTGTGGATTACGAATGAACGTGTTACTTATCAAATGTCTGCTGTACGCTGATGACCAGGTTATATTAGCGTCATCAGAAACAGATTTGCATGAGATGGTAACAGTTATGCATGAAGTTTTGACAGAGAAAGGGATGAAAGTAAATGTAAGCAAGACAAAGATCATGTTTTTTGAAAGGGATGAACAAATGACGAAGTGTAAAATTAAGATAGCGGGTGAGAATGTTGAACAAGTGAAAGAGTTTGTATATTTAGGATCTGTATTTACGAGAGATGGAAAGTGTGATAGTGATATTGAAAAGCGGGTGAAGCTGGGAAAATGGTAAACGGGGCTTTGCACACTTATGAACAGCCAAAGCGTTTCCAGAAAGGCTCGTATGGCTGTTCATAATGGAGTGCTGGTCCCGACATTAATGTATGGAAGTGAAAGTTGGGTGTGGGAGAAGAAGCATGAAAGTAGAATAAATGTAGTAGAAATGAGAGCGTTGAGGAGCATGGCTGGAGTAAGGCTGAGCGACCGATTGTATAACAGTGTGATAAGAGAAAAGTGTGGTTTTAAAGAAGATGTAATGACAAGGATTGAGAAAGGGATGCTCGCATGGTTTGGTCACGTAGAAAGAATGGATGAAAGGAGACTGACAAAAAGGATATACATGGCGAAAGTGAATGGAGAAATGGGAAGGGGAAGGCCTAGGCGGATCTTTCATAATCAAATTGAAAGTCTTTTGAAAAAGGGCCAGGTCAACCAAGTACCCGAAACCGACGGGCATGCATGAAGAGATTGATGAGATTGGATGAAGCGAAAGAAGTATGTAAGGATCGTAGCAAGTGGAAGGAAGTGATCTCTGCCTACCCCTGTGGGAGAAGGGCGTGACGTATGTATGTATGTATGTATTTATTATTATATAACTATAAGTATGCCGTGTGGTGACGGCAGAGTAGAATACAATTGTCACCACCCCAAATCTCTCCCATGGGTGTCGTACAAGGCGACTAAGGATAAATCAATACATAAACGTTAATCAATAACATTAGAGTGCGGCAAGAGTCGCCTACGACACCTGCGGGAGAGATGGGGTGGTGGCATTAATTGTATTCTGCTCTGCCGTCACTACACGGCCAACCTGTCACTAACTGCCGCACTCAGAGACGTCAAAAAACGTTATTGAGTACTTAACGTCAAAAAATTACAATTTAAAACTAGTCTATTCTTGCCGGGTCTATGGTCTAGATTTGAATGAAAATTGTTGTCATTAAATACTCGTTAAAGTTGCGAGAGTTTGCTGAGTGCGGCAGTAAAAGCCTGGTTTTTTTAATATAATGCCTCAGATCGCGAGTCAAATACATGCAATCTGAGGCAGATCGCATTTGAAGGTAAATATGAGATTTATTAGTATTATTATTTTATAATATTGCCGTGTGGTGACGGCAGAGTAGAATACAATTGTCACCACCCCAAATCTCTCCCGTGGGTGTCGTACAAGGCGACTAAGGATAAATCAGTGAAGAGGAATGGGCAGCAGCGTTTCTCTTATACCACCTAGCAATAACAATGTACTGCGACATCTGTGCCCGATAAATGGCAATAGGCTCGCCACCTATTACATGGGACCTAACATAATTGGCGAAACGTGGGTGCTAGTTCACCTCTGCCTACCCCTTCGGGGATATAGGCGTGATTTATGTATATATTATTTTATCGCTCTTGGTATTATAATCTACTATTAGAATTAGAAACAATAACACGCAAATTGTGTGTTTGACCACATAACCTGTTCATGCACAAAGCGGTAATAAAAGTAAATAAACTATTCGATTTTAATTTTAACATTATATAAATGTTAGAAAAATTAGTACAAAGATTTTGGGGTTAGAAAAAGAATTTCGAAAAATTATGATCTTGAGGCGGGAATCGAACCCGCGTCCGCTGCTATCCGGGCAGGTGCTTTGGCTTACAACGTGAAGTGTAAAGGTTAGAAGAATTTCGGCAAGTTAATTAGTGTCTTGGGTGGCCGAGCGGTCAGGCACCTGCCCGGATAGCAGCGGACGCGGGTTCGATTCCCGCCTCAAGATCATAATTATTCGAAATTCTTTTTCTAACCCCAAAATCTTTGTAAAAGTAAATAAAGTCTTTATCAATCACTTAAGTGCTCGAGTATAAGACGTAAAACATACTTTTACGAAATTTTATAACTACACAGGTAGGTATCTTAATTACAGTTAAGAGGAGTTCCTCAGACAAAACAAACAATTGCATCGTTAATTTTGTCGCTGAAGTACAATCAACAGCACGATTTATGTAACATCGTAACGTTCAGTTTCTTAACCGAAATTGAACTCTGTGACATATGTGGTGAGGGTAGCAATCGTTTATGATTATCAACTTTATTTTTGATGTTTGCTTTTACGTATGGTACATACTTCGATAAGATTAGCTTTTAATATTTTGTAGGTAAGCAAGTGAGTAAATGTGATCAAGACATCGTCCGTCTCTAATGTTTTATTGCAATCAAAATACTATTTTACTTTTCAGCTATAGACATATAAGGGGAAGGGGGACAAAAACCCCTGACGAATAATTAAACGAATAAATCGTAAATTTTATTTTTTAATTCATAATTAAAATTAAATTTCGTCGTTGTTTTCACAAAAAAGACAAGCACTTTCACATTTATAATACTAATATAATATAATTAAACTAAACTTATCCTAAGTCACCTGAAGTATTGGTATAAAAATAAGTGGTGACAACGAAGTTTGGTAGAATTCTTAATACTGCACTGTCAGCGTGTCAGCTGATATAACGGAACGATGCATGTGGGCAGGAGTCAGGGCTGCATCCAAACACAATAACTCTTACTGCCGCACTCAAAGACGTCAATTAACATTAATAAGTACTAAATGTCTTAAATTTTCATTTAAATCTGGACCATAGACCCGGCAAGAATAGCACGTTTTACGTAGTACTAGTTTTGAATTGTTATTTTTTGACATTAAGTACTCATTATCGTTATTTGACGTCTCTGAGTGCGGCAGTTAGCTACAATAAAACTGGATTAGTAAGAAAACTACAATAGTAGATATTGCTTAAGAAAACGAAATCAAATTTTGTCTAATAATATGCCATACGGCAAAAATTCCATTTGACGGCCAGCTTGGTCGAATGCAGATCGCTGAGTATTGGCCAAGAGGTCCCGGGTGCGAATCCTGGTAGGGGCAAATTTTGTGATGAACACAAATATTTGTTCCCGAGTCATATGTTGTGTATAATATTTATGTAGTATATTTTCAAAATTTACATACATACATAAGTCACGCCTATATCCCCGAAGGGGTAGGCAGAGGTGAACAAGCACCCACGTTTCGCCAATTATGTTAGGTCCCATATAATAGGTGGCGAGTCTATTGCCATTTATCGGGCACAAAAGTCGCAGTACTATTGCTAGGTGATATAAGAGGAATGCTGCTGCCCATTCCTCATCGCTGATTTATCCTTAGTCGGCTTGTACGACACCCAAATTCAAAATTTATGTTCATAAATATATATGTCTAAAGAACCGGTCCCTAACAAACTGGTTCATTACTCGTACCTCCTTCAATTTCTCACACAGCACAACCCTATCGTTATCAGGTAACCCGATTCTGTGTCTGGTTTTGTCAACGACGCCTTTGTGCTCATGTATCAAATAGAGCACACTGTGTAGTGGCCCGATAAAAAACGACAATTCTACTGTTATTCTCTGACCGAGGCAAAATAGTTGCACCTCTGCGACTACTTTGAAGTGAAGCTACATATTTATTATCTACTAGCTGGCCCGGCATACGTTGTTATGCCATATAAATTATCCCGTGGCCATTGTTACGATTTGGTTGCCATGGTTACGTCAAATGTTTGACAGGAAAGCAGTTTATATGGGGAAATGAAATTGTTGCCGTGCGGTGACAGCAGAGTAGAATGCAATTGTCACCGCCCCAAATCTCTTCCGTGGGTGTCGTACAAGGCGACTAAGGATAAATCAATGATGAGGAATGGGCAGCAGCGTTCCTTTAATACCACCTAGCAATAGCAATGTACTGCGACTTTTGTGCCCGATAAATGGCAAAAGGCTCGCCACCTATTACATGGGACCTAACATAATTGGCGAAACGTGGGTGCTAGTTCACCTCTGCCTACCCCTTCGGGGATATAGTCGTGAATTATGTATGTATGTATGCTTTTACTATTTCCCTCGCAATTTTTCCTTTTCCGTCTTGCGTGGCCCAAGACAATCATTTCAAAATCAAAATCATCTAAATCGGCCCAGCCGTTCTCAAGTTTTAGCGAGACAAACGCACAGCATTTCATTTTTATATCGAAAGGAGATAGAAGATCATTATTCCAGATGCCTGTAAACAATATCATACCTATAAGCGTTTGTCGTCGAAAACGACCGTTGATTGGAAAAGAGCACAGACACAAAATTGAACCTTAAGGACGACGTGTCGCCTAATTTGGACCTCTACAGAACAAGGTTGGAGCAAAAGGCACTGTACTGCTAAAACATGTGTGCACTGTTTTATCTCACACGCGCACCTTGTTTTAAGTTATTCCATTTATTGCAACTAAGTATTTTTTAAGACTGAGTGACCTCTGGTCATCAATGAATCGACATCTAGGGGGCTACCGCCTAACTCGATTGCTAAAGCAAAAGTTGACGGCCGCCTCGGTCGAATGCTCAGATTGCTGGGTATTGGCCAAGAGGTCCCGGGTTCGAATCCTGGTAGGGGCAAACTTTGTGATGACCACAAATGTTTGTTCCCGAGTCATGGTTGTGTATTGTAAACATTTGTTTATGTAGTATATTTTCAACATTTATATACATAATTATATTAAAAATATAAGTGCTTAGGCTACTTACTGTGGGCTGGATGATAGGTGTGAGTGTAAAAATATTTATTTATTATTTATTTATTTTATAGTTTATGACGTCGTGCTGTAAATTCGCACCAAATGTACCTAAACTATCAGCGATAACTTTGAACGAATGATCACCGAATGATTTTGGAAGAAAATCCGTACCGCCTAAACATTCAAGATGGTTGCCAGCTAAATTGATAGCCGTAAGCAATGCATTGCTTTAAAGCTATCATCAGCAATCGAGTCAGGCGGTAGGCCCCCTAGTCTTTGCTATAACCTTAATGATTTAGGTTTTTTCTTCCTTTTTTGTTTTGATGCTAAACAGGGAGCTCTTGAGCTTATTCGCTAACTTTTTTTGACAGTTGAAAGTGATGATCTCCTAACTATTTACTTATCCATTACTGTTTTCACAGGACAAGTGTCAAAATAGCGTTATAGTAAAGTAGTGATGATAAGGGCTGAAGATGAAATCTTCATCTAGCCCTCAACCACAGAGTTAGTGGCTATCTTATCACAAATTATCGGAACACAATGATGTTGTTAACATTTCATTAGACTTCGGGAAATAAATAAAAACTGGACACTTATATAATATATATTTACTTAAGTACCTATTACTCCGTCGGTGAATAACTTGACATGTTTTCCGTGCACAAATTGATAAGTCTGTTAAAAAGAAAACTAAAATTAATTAGAAAAAACCGTTAAAATCGTTCGAAAGATTGAGGAAAAACCATAAAACAAAGGTTTCAGCTTTAACTCATTTAATAGGTACCCTGATTTACCAGCACTACAGCGGCAGCACTACACTACAGTTTGACGTCTGCGTCAAACTTCAAAACTGCCGCTCTGTAAAATCGCCATTTTGGACTTGACAACTTTTTCCCGCCGGGCACGGATGTTTACTTAAAAATAACAACAATAAATAAAATAAATTAGAATTCATTATATAAACATTGTTAAGAGTCTTTCACTTTTTTAAATGCAATTAACGATGACATAAGAACAGCACTCAAATTAGGGTTATTATTACAGACGCTCGTAAAATTACACCGGGATCCTTCGAGGTCGGCCTAATTGAGCCGCATTCGCGACGAAATGAATGGAAGCATGAAGTCATCTGACTGCCGTATGGTTTGGTACACTTAAAACAAACGTGCATGGCCGTTTTCACCAGCATCTAACCTTAACTGCCGCACTCAGAGATGTCAATTAACTTTAATGAGTACTTAATGACAAAAAAGATCAGGCGCAATATTAATTAGGCTTACACTACTATTTTTACAACGCTACCAAAATAGATAGCGGATTTTATAAATAGCATAAACCCTGAACGCTATCACAAGGTAGTAAATAGAATATCACAAGTGGATTTCGCTCGTTTATCACAAAAAGCCTCATCTCATAAAAGCATTTAAACATTTTCCGTTCTAAATTTATGACGTTAAAGTTTACATTCGCGAGAAACTGATTCGATACGAGTTCGAGTTACGTCTCTTTTGTTATTAAAATTCGTTGGATCTTTAGAAGTATATTATGAACACTATCCGAAGATTACGCAGTAGGTGTTGAATTTGTAATGATTACTACATTATTCGAGTAGGTCGATGACGCTGCAGCTAGCGCGCTCGGCTTGCGATTGCGTAAACTAAGAGTTATTCGCAAAGGCCTGTCTTTCCACGGATGACCAAAAATAATACTTTATCAAGCCTCCTACTGCTTCTGAAGGCACGTTAATCCACATAACACCTATCATTCCGCAGGTCTACTCATTCTCTTCATCACCCACATTCTGAGTTATGACATTTCAAACCAGTTTCGTCGTACAATATGATGTACATTTTACCCATATTGGCTTGCGCGTCAGCGCTGTCATGTTTTTATTACTGTAGTTGCAAAAGCGATGTTAACTAATTGATTTGGAGCAATGTTTTTTATACCGCTTAATCGTGGTGGTGTCCATAGGACAGAAGCGGCATCATCCCTGCTGTCCGCTCTTTCTATTCGTTCCTGTGGGGCCACGAGAGGGACTCCTTCGCGGCGTTCAACTACGAGAACGCTCATCTTTTCGCCAATGTCGTTGTGTATGCTGTTTATTTAGATTGATGAAATAAATCAGACAAATACTAAAACATGAATTACACCTATTTATCCCTGAGAAGGAGTAGAGGTGAATTAACACCCACATTTCTGATAGGTCCCATGTAATAGGTAACGAGGCAATTGCCATCTAACGGGCACGTAATCACTGTATAATGCTAGGTGGTCTAAGAGGAGCGCTACTGCCCAATACTCATCGCTGCTTTATCCTTGGTCACCTTGTACGATACCCGCGGGAGAGATGGGGTGGTGACAATTGTTTTCTGATCTGCCGTCACCACACGGCATGCATACCTCCCTATAAGACGAATACTCTTACCGTTCCGTGGATTCACAGTGTAGAAAGAAATAAATAAATAAATAAAACATTTATGTATAGGTGCCGGATCCATAGTGTGACGGAGAAGCAGGGGGCCTAGACAAAGTAACATACCGACAAAGATAACGAAGTTCGATAAAGCAAAATGTACGGGATTTGACGTAAGTCGTCGTGTAATCACGTGACCAAAATCGTCTTCGTAAGTTCCTAGTTATGTTGGTAGCGCAAGCTAAGACGTTGTAGATACCAAAGTAATATGACCGATCGTGACGAACTTCGACATGTTATCGTTATAAGACGATTGCCACTTGGCTACGGGCCCAGGGGGCCTACCGCCTAACTCTATTGCTGATGATAGCTGTAAAGCAATGCACTGCTAACGGCTATAGCAGACATCCTGAATTTTTAGGCGGCAAGGATTTTGTGCCAAATTCACCTGTCGTAGTTCCGTACTATCGCGGTTCCATCTTTCGCAGTTCAGTCTTTCGCAATAGTGTATATCGCAGTTGAGTCTTACACTCATACAAAATCATTCGGTGATCATTCGTTTAAAGCTATTGCTAATAGTTTAGGTACATTTGGTGCGAAAAGACAGCATGACGTCATAAACTATAGCATTTGCTTTAGCAATCCAGTTAGGCGGTAGGCACCCAGGTCAGTGGCAGCGCTTGGGACTTAACATGCCATCATTTGCCATCGCTACCCCAACTTCTCTCTTTGCCCAGCCATATCTGGTAAGATAGAATAGTATAACTAGACAAGGTATTTTAGAAACGGATATAGAGATTTGGCCGGTATACCCCTCGCTCCTCTCTAAACAGCAAACCAACATGTAGCAATTTTTTGTTAGTTGGTTCATTATACATAATTATAGTTGAAATGAAAGAAAGCGGGATTTATACCACGTACCTTTGTTTGTGTAACAAAGGTACGTGATATAAATTTAGTGACCACGTTAGTTTAAAACAATACATAATTATTAGTTGGTATACCTCCATGTATTGGATAGAACCTGTAATTAAGTTTTAAAAACAAAATAAATTCATTGCTTTCTGTCCTAACGCCGATGCTCATTATATAAAAGACCGATCTGCCTGTCTGCCACTGGAATGTTTTTTAATATTTTCACAGTATTTTCTTAATACTCATAAAACACAGAGCTTTATTTATAGATCACATATTGATCACTTCCTAATTAGTAACAAACAATAAATATTTAGTGTGTTCATGGTAATCCCTAAAATCTAGAAAATATTGTTTCGTTCGTTAATGAGGTAATTAGTAACATCTTCCTAACAGCATGCTTTATTTATGGCTAATAATATATTAAAGGTGTGTGCACATGATAGACGGATTGAGTAAAGGAGGATATAGCGAGAGGAGTGGATCAGAAATTGGTGAAGGATAGAGATGAGTGGAAGAAGAAAACATGTTGTGCCGACCCCGCCTAGAGCGGGATAAGAGCAGGAAGAATATTATACTTTAAAACTAACTATTATTAATTATATTTACGGCCTGTTTCACAATCGACAAGTAAGTTAGAAGTAGCTTACTTTGCAGTCCATTTGACAGTTCTCATATGAAATATATGTCAATTGAACTGCAAAGTAAGCTACTTCGAACTTACTTGTCGATTGTGAAACAGGCCCCTTGTATTAGATTAAGTTAACATTAAAGTACGTGCAAAAATTATATAACTAAAAAGTGTTAGGAACATTAAGTAAAATAACTTGTTTGCCGCATTAGGTCACCTGTAATAGTAGATTTAAGTTTGATAAAAAAAAAATTAAAAAATAAACATACGTCGGATTTTTAGTCTTCCAAATACAATTGCGGAGTCGATATATGAACGCGTTCGTCTCTATCTAACGGAGCAATGTATGTGAAGGCTGCAACTCAGCGTTCACAGTCTGATAAAATACAGTCATTAAAACTGCAACCCATAATTATCTGTAGATAATGCTATCTGAATGTCATAGGGTTGTGCTTGGTTCAGGGCTAAAATGGTTATAATCTCGGAGTCTATCATTTGGAGTTACAAAACGCTACGTAATTCCAGGGTTTCAAATACAAAATGGCTGATGCAAAATATTGATTAAATCAATAGCTAGACATTATAAATTCTGATATTAGGGGGTCTGGTCCTGGTTATGTTACATGGCGTTTCAATTACAGTACAGCTTGCCCGTTTGTCGTATGAGGAAACTAAATAATTGTAAATATCATGAGGACTGGGCAGCATTCCTGGTACACCACGTAGCAATACTTACTTTTACGCAATTGAGAATAGTCTCGCCTTTACTACATTCGATGTAGGTAGATAGCTGTCGAAAAGTGGGTGTTTATACACCCTCCAAACCAGTTGAGTGGTCATATCGCTGGTTGAATTATGCACTTTTCACATAGCTAATATCACAAATATCATTATGAGAATTACTTGATTTATTACGTCTTGACGTTTGTGAATAGAGATAAAAATATTCCTCATACGACTTTGATATTTGCTAAGAGAAGCTTCGAGAACATCCAGTGTAGGTTGGTCTGCAGACGTGGAACAGACACGAACTGGTGAGCCCCATCGAACAGCTCCACATATTCTGGCCTTGCAATAGAAAGTAGAAAGATTGCTGTATCAAGTAGTCGATTCTCGCCAAGCCATATCTTAATGTTAAGCTTGTATCAAACAATCGTCTGAACGGGACTCTTAGTGTCATATAAATAGAGTTGTTAATGCGTTACGTTATTTTTGAAACTGGTCTAACTCGAACAGAAGCTGTCTTGTTTGATTACTTGCAGAATCGTTCTGAAAACTCTTTTAAGACAACGAGTTAAGGTGCAAATGAATGAACAGATCATTATGAGATAGTCAAGCGTTGGGTATGGAGTGAAGATGGATGAATAATTACTTAAAGTATTATATTATGTTTCACACCTACGATTTTATTAGCCAAATAAGCTGCTTATATGTTTGTTGCCAACATCGAGTATCTATAAAACGTGCCTTAGCTGCTTTCTAACAGATGAGTGTAAGGATTTACATAGGTGGTAATTGTACTTCAGCAAGACGGCTACGTTTCATCTTCAATTCATATCAGTACGTCATCTACCCAAAGAAAACTGTGGTTAGAGAAAGTTCGAAAAATTATATAGTCTCGATGCGGGAAGCGTAACTAGTAACCAAGCAAAACTTATGAACGCCTTAAACACTGATCAATTAAGGCCATGGATTTTACTACGGTGATATAAAAACAAACGCTTTCTTCTCGTTAAACTATTATAATTACGCTTAATGTTGTATTCAATTTGAGAAACGAGGTATGATTGAAACTGCTCTGAGAAAGTGGCGCCTAATACTTAGGCACATCTATATTATGTTATATCGCGTGGATCAGTGCAAAAAGCGCCCGGTAATTAATAGTTTGCAATAATTTTCATCATCATTACCATCACCAGCCCCCACTACTGGGGCACGAGCCTTACCTTGTGGACTGAAGAAACAGCCGGAACCCATCACGCTAATTGAGAGAGAGAGAGAGTTGTGAGATATTGGTAGTGGTGACAATTTTATTCTGCTCTGGGGATACTACACGGCATTTTTTTTCCAAAATTTAAGTATTTATTAATATTTATTGAAAGAAAGAAACATTTATTGAGACGTAACTTGTCTCAAATGGTCCCAGCTCAGCCTAACAGAATATAGCAATGATTTATCAAATTAACACAACTATTTTTAACCAAAGTTTAATCTCTGTTATCTTTAACAATCAAATAAAGATATTATTATTTTGTGCCATGGACCGCATGTAGCGATACTAGCTCCTCACGCGTCTGCACTTAAATGTTCAATAAGTATTAATGAACACTGTGGAGCCATTTGCTTACCTTGAATTAAAAAAAAGAAAAAAAACACAAATCTAAGGCTAATACTTGACTTCTTAACCTTTGCTAATGATAATTATATATCCCAAACACAACAGTCAAATATTTTAAGAACACAATAGTAACAAGGTCGTAGGTTACCACAATCACAGTAGGTAATGACTATTTCAGTGTCACACTCATTAGCACCTACGTACGAACGTAAAGACTCTCTGGCAGTGACGGGTGTATGGTATGGCTCTTATTTCAAAGTGCAAAGGTGTATTGTCGAAGCTGCGGACCACCGTTGAAGTCTGTACCAAATCACATTAGGAACAAAAGGGCATTCTTATAGTTTGAGGTTCACCTCGACCTGCCTGAGTGTATACGCTACATGACTATGGTAACCTATATCGACATCACTACGTTGGTTCATTTCACAAATCCCCTTACGTCATCTTCTGCGCAGGGGATTTGTCTACTTTCAGTCTACATATTCCTTGAGCATCCCGGCCAGGGGATTTCTTAACTATTCCTGCCCTGTTCCCAGTCTACCTGGGGTCGGCGCAGTATGTTTCCTCTTCCATTCATACCGGTCAGACGTCATCAAGCCATCCACTCCCTTTTGAGTCATATCATAGATCACATCGGAAAGGTCCTAGTGATGATGAGTCAAGAAATCGATGAACTGAGAGAGTGATTGGAATAACAACATTCCAATACACACTCCTCAAGGTTTTGGCTCAGATTTTCAACCTCAAGGTTGTTGTTGGTGGTTTGCTGTTCACTATTCGGGTACCCTAAGGTGCTTATTGGTGTACACCGAGCAATCTCCCTTAGTCGAATTTTACGACACCCCTGGGGTGAGTCGGGGCTGGGCCATTCTACGTTATTTTTTCGCCCCCCGGCCAGCATGGAAAACTGTCGTAGTTGAAACGACGTGGACTAAAACCAGTATCCGTAACGAAACGATCTCACGGGAAAAAATCGTGTCAGTAAAATTTTTCAAGCCCTTGCGACATACAGCTATAAAGTCGGCTAACGGCTAAGTAACAGGGCTTTGTCACGCTAATGCGACACATTAGATTGCCACGACACAATAGAGGGCCTTTATTACCTAAGCGCCAACTGTAAAATGTCATTATGGAAAAAAAAACTGAGGCGTCTACCGCGATGATGATTTCCGACACGTCGATAAGAAGTCGGTCGGTCGGGTCGTGTGGTGTGAATAACGCGTTCTATTTTTAATTATTTTTTTTCAATTTGTTTTTTTACCGGAATTTCTGCTATTTCAGATTGAGCAAATGCTACTTACAGCTAAATTTTTACCGAAACAATTAGGATCTCTTGGGAGTGTTTGAAATTTTTTAACAGGTAGAGCTGTTGGCTTGTAGCCAGCGATTTGGAAGTCTCAAAGGCCATTTTAAGCAATATCGCCAAAGCAATTCATTTTACATTTCTATAAGTTAATCTAATGACATGACAACTATTTTCAAACTCTCAAAGGTATATTTCTGCAGAGGAATTAAATAGTTCACGCTGACATGACAGACGACAAGTGAATATTTTATGATTTGCAATGCAATTCATAATAGGATCATAAAAGAAATTGCAGAAGTTGCCTTTTTAAGCCCCCTGACCATTGGACCAACCTGACCGTCAATGTTAAAGTGGATGTTAATTTACCTCAGCATACTCTTTCGGTGATATAGGCGTGATTTATGGCATGTTATATTACAAAGAAAATTGTAGTTAGAAAAATTTCTAAAAATTGAGGTCTAGGTGCAGAATGTAATTTTGTACACTGCGACGGTATCCGTTGGCTGACAATGTATCATTAAATAATAAATTATTTAGTAATGAAAAAAAACACAAAATAATATTAGGTACTTGAATCGTGCCGTGTAAAGATAGCTTTATTCAAATCCAAACGATAGTTTCATTACGTAGATAGTAAAATGGCCGATCTAATTCGCTTCAAGAAAGCTTTACGGCGATAATTCTAATGTTGTCATGACATGCGATGCGAGGACTTATTACGAGTAGATTACCAAATAACCGATAGTTATTTTAATGGGGAGCTCGCCGTCACACGATGTGGTGTCATAGCGTTGAAAGCTGGAGCAATGCAATAATAATTTGTACCTATTTTAGTTTAATGTTTATATTATGTTTTGACGTTTTATTTTATTTTATTGTTATTTATCTCGTATAATTTATTGTTAAAAATTGTGGTTTTACTAAAGGTTATGTTTAAGGATTTTTATTATCTAAAATAAATGTATTATTATTATTATCAATGCTCGCAAAGGCCCTTAGGTTAAGCCAGCGACGAGTAATAGAGCACCTTCGTCCATAGCAGCATACTGCAATTCACATGGCCGACAGATGGCTATAGGCTCGCCATCGCCACCTATTATTACATGAGTCCTAACATAAAAGGTGAAAAGTGGGTGCTAATTCACCTCTGCCTTTTCCTTGGGGGATAAACAGGCGTGGCTTATATTATGTAGGTACTCTTAATACCTAGCTAATTATAAAGCAGAAAGTTCATAAAGAAATGTTTTGCAAGGTATCTTCGAGCAGCAATTGTGATGACGATGACTCTAACCATTCCCCAGACGCTAACTAAGACTTCCACGATGAAAGCCGTACGCTGTAATTCGTACTCAACGCCATACGAAATTAGGTAGAATATAAGATGTATGCAACACACAATGCATTGTTAATGTGAGATCATTGTTTATATTTTCAATGTTAGTGTTTCCTGGTACTGCGATAATTGTAGCGATATGCGTTTATACAATTAGCGATTGTGTGAAATTTGATTAACGCACCAATTCTCATTAGTACGGGGTTAGCACAATTTGTGACCTTTCTAGCTCTCACAGAGAAAGCTGTAGATTTTATAGTGGCATAAACTAGGTTAAGGGTCCACTTCTGTCTTGGAAAGATTCCTCTTCGGATGAAACTTGGTCAGGACTGACGGGGCCTTTGTCCAGCGCAGTACGCTGTTGTTGGACAATGGACTAGGGTCAACGGTGCACATAATGAGCCCAAAAGGGCGGGCGCTGGTGGCTGTCCGGTGATATATCCTAACGGATGACCCCGGATGGCTGCCATAGTGTGCTTTGGCTGGATGCCCGGAGAGGATGTTTAGTGGTGTAGTGGGGGAACGCCTCTACCCCGAGTCCCACATACCTCTGTAGTTGCACCGTACTGCAGGGATGATGCGTAAAGATTGCATTTTACCTCTCCGCAAAAAAAATGTTAAGGGTCCACTTGGTTCCAGGTTTTTTGAAAAATTTCACCTTTTTTGACCCAAACCCCCTTATTATAAAAACGCAGACTAAAGTTAGTTATGATTTAAAATTGATGCTAACTCTGTCTTTCATTCAGCAAATAAAAAAGTGACATCTTCAGTTTTAAGCTATGACTAACTCGAGTCCATGTTTTATCATAAGATTTAAAAATTTAGACTTGTTGGTATAAGCAGGCATTAGACACTTTATACGACCTCCGTGAGATAGTTACGGGTTATAATTTGAAGTCCGACGACGAAGAATATGATATTCACTTGTTTGACTTTGAATTGAAAAGTAGGTTTCAACTGTCTCCGTGGTCTAGTGATTGTCCCACCAGGGCTCGACCCCAGGGTAGCACAAACTCGGTTTGGTTGGTGGCAAGACTTTGCTTCAAGTCCGCCTGGCTAGCTACCACCATCTTATCAAAATTTGTCGCCATTACAATAATGTTACCAGCATTATTGTGTTCCCACAACCAGCCCCTCTGTAGCTGATCCATCTTCGGCCCTTATCGTCACTTACCATCAGGTGAGATAAAGGTCAAGAAGCGTCTCTGTCTAACATAAAAAAGTAGGTATTTATACATAGTTCTAAATTTTCTTTGAACTAAACAGCCTTAGTAACCATTAATTATCCTCTCTTGTGACATCTAAGCCGTCGTTATTAGTATTATACTCAGAAACATTTTGTCTGTTCCTCATTTTAGTCTTCTTCTTCTTGCCCTTATCCTGAGGGCCTACCGCCTAACTCGATTGCCAAAGCAAAAGCTATAGTTTATGACGTCATGCTGTCATTTCGCACCAAATGAACCTAAACTATTAGCGATAGCTTTGAACGAATGATCACCGAATGATTTTGTATGAATTTGGCACAAAATCCGTGCCGCCTAAAAATTCAGGATAGCTGCTATAGCCGTAAGCAGTGCATTGCAATATACCTATGATCAGCAGTCGAGTTAGGCGGTAGGCCCCCAGGTCAAGGCGGGGTCGGTACAACATGTTTTCTTCTTCCATTCCTCTCTATCCTTCACCAACCTTCACCAATTTCTCGCCCGTTCCTCTCCCTATAATGTCCTTCTATACACAATCCGTCCATCTCTTCTTTTGTCTTTCTCTTCTTCTACGTCCTTCCACGTTCATACCTAACATACCTACTTCTGCCAACACAGCTTTCATCTCTTTGCATAACATGACCAAACCATCCAAGTCTATTATTCCGCAGTCTCTCAGTCACTGGCGCTACTTTCAAAGTTCTCCTGATACTTTAAGATTACAAAAGAAAATAAGTACCTCTGTACGCGTAATAGTTACCTAAATATTAACACTTTCGATGGACCGGTCCAATAAGACCCACCGGATCAATTATACCATATTTGTAGCGTTGCTACACGATCCTGATGACATTGTTGACTTTATTGAGCTCTGACCAATTCCGTTTATTTATAGCTACGCTTCAGTCGTAAACAACTTTCGAATGGTGCGGACCGGATGGGTGGCCGAAAATTGTGCCTATATTAGTCTACCCAAGCTACAATACTTACTCCCTGTTAGCACCCAGGTCGGATTATACGACTTTTTTCTGTTTGTTTTGTAGTTACTATTTTTAATAAATTTATTTTATTTATTATTTTTATCTCTTCGTACACATAAAGACAAAAAAAACATTACATTACTATAATTTTCCGCTTGATTCTTTGCAAGATTTTTGAGTTGTGTATGGTATACTTAATCTAACCTTATAATGTGATCTGTCTGACCTAGGTACATAAATAAATAAATATACCACTAATTTTGATAAAGAAATAGCATAACTTACAAAGTACTTGGTGCATGCATGGTGTAGGTATTCTAATTTTTTTAAATAAAGACCCGTTTTAGAAATGAAAGTGTTTTTGATTTGCATTTCTTATATTCAATATACCAGGTCACTTATTTATCACTGCAAAAATTTTTGGAATTCGTTCAGACCATCAAACTGAACAAATTTCACTATCGGAGCAACTCAGCTGTTTCGTACATTTCGGACTCAAATGAAACAGTTGTTATTTTTTTCGTGAATTTGGAGTTGCTACCATAGTGAAAGTTCAGTTTGACGGTCTGAACGAATTCCAGAAATTTTTGCAGTGATAAATAAGTGACCTGGTATATGGCATTCTCATCGAATTATTATTTTTAATGTCCTAGCTTCTAAAAATAAAAAAACGGCCAACGTTCGGATATAATAAACCATTTAGTACAAAATTAACATTCACCACAATCACTCCAGAAACAATGCGTAATAATTTTAATCACGTCATCTGAAGTCAATGTCAGAACTATAATGCCGAACTTTATTCAGTGGATTAGGTCGTATCCTCACTTGCTTAATATACACTGGGTTGCAACGAAACCGTGTTGTGACGGCAGAGAAGAATAGAATTGTTACCACTCCTCTCCCTCTCCCGTGGGTGTCGTACAAGGCGACTAAGGTTTAAACCGTGATGAGGAATAGGCAGCAACGTCCTTGTTATATCATCTAGCAATATACTGCGATTGACGAGTATTATATGTGCCAATATGCTCGCCCTTTTTACATAATTTTTACATAGCTGGCGAAATGTGATAGGCGGTAGGGGTAGGCAGAGGTGAACTAGCACCTTTTGCTAATTATGTTAGGTCCTATGTAAAAGATGGCGAGCCTATTGCCATTTATCGGGCACAAAAGTCACAGTACATTACTAGGTTGTATAAGAGGAACGCTGCTACCCATTCCTCATCACTGATTTATCCTTAGTCGCCTTGTACGACACCCACGGAGGAGATTTGGGGTGGTGACAACTGTTTTCTACTCTGCCGTCACCACCCGCCAAAGAAAGTAATAATAGCTAAATTAGATTTTATTTATTACAGTGAGAAAAGATCTTACTCAACTTATAGAACATATTTCTTTATACTTCTTATATAATAAAGCAACCTTATTTCTTTGCAACTAAGTGTATTTTTTCACCGATCGTTTATCTATGAACGCATGCAGAATATATATTAGCGTACATCGAAATTATCAACTGCTAAGAATTCTGGCAAAGACGATAGATTCAAACGCAACGTTAAAGTTAGTTGTTAGGTACCTAATTATTATATAACATGGATGAATGGCAAGCCGCAATACATATACATATGTAGCACAAGGACGAGACCTGAATTTAATAAAATCTGATTTTAACGTTCTTATTGAAATATCCCATGGTATGGTAAAATTAGCGTGGTAGGTTAAAGCCCATTCTCCGTATATTCTTCCATCTATAGGTGCTCCTGCAGTGGGGATAAAAGGGCTAGTGATGTGATGTAAAACAGCCGATGCATTCAGGAAAATGAATCGCTTTGGTGATATTGCTTGAAATGGCCTTTTTAGACCCCAGGAGCCATCTGTAGCCGACTTCATTCTGGGACAGGGGCCTTACCACCAACTCTAAACGCGACTCAATTCCCATCGTTAAAGTGAGATAACGCTATAAGCTGAGTAGAACGGCATCCCGTTTTGTCACCTGCGTTTGGATCGCATGGTACGGCCACAGGACGCAAGGTGACAAACGACGCCTAGCCAAGTGACAATCGTTTTCATCGTTTCTATGGAACGAATGTCACTTTATGACAACTACCCTTACATTTGACACGACGGTCGCCATGGTGTTTTCTTCGTAATACGTTTATACACTTTTCGTAATACATCTACTGGGTGTAACAGACATTAAAGGGGTTATTCAGGCCATCAAAACTGAACAACCTTCAGTACGGGACCAAAATCGAAATCTCAGAAAAAAATTCACTTCCCCATACTAGCTGAGTACCAGCTGACATCAGTATGTATGGAGAGGTGTTTTTGTTTTTGAGATTTTGTTATTGGTCTCATAGATAAACTTGTTCATTTTGATGGCGTTTAAATATTACCGCACCTTTATTTTACACCTTGTATACCTACACCATGCCATTCTTCCGAATAGACTTGCTACTTTTCTATGTCCCCAGAAGCTAACAGGACACTCGGGGCATTCTCGATAATGATAGTAGTGGAGAGAAAAAACTGTGCGCAGGCGCAGCAAGCCCGGCTGCATGCCCGACGCGTGTCCATGTACGGAAGGTACTGTTAACTGTGCCGGCTACACTAATTGCTTGTTAGACGGCCTATTCTGTTCTTTTCCTTGGGCAGTTGACACTATTTTCAAGAAAACATACATAAAGATTTTGGTGTTTAAAAAAAGGTTCAAAAAATTATGGTCTTGATGGGGTTAAAAACATACATACATACATAAATCATGCCTATATTTCCGTACGGGTAGGCAGAGGTGAACTAGCTCCCACTTTTCGTCAAATAAGTTAGGTCCTATGCAATAGGTGGCGAGCCTATTTAATTGTCATATATCGGGCACAAAAATCTGTTGTATGACTGGCTAGTTCACTCTAAGTTCTTTACTTGAAAGTTGACTTTGACAGTTTGTAAATATTTTGTTGTGAAAAATTTTGACGTACTCCAATATAATATATCTTTCTGTTTACACGTACTTTTTAACTTTTATTCATATTTTACTGACTCCAGCTCTTATACCATCTTATTTTACCACAAAATCACAGTTCTATTGCTAGGTGGTATAAGAGAAACGCTGCTGCCCATTCCTCATCACTGATTCATCCTTAGTCGCCTTGTACGACACCCACGGGAGAGATTTGGGGTGGTGACAATTGTATTCTGCTCTGCCGTCACCACGCGGCACCAACAATAAAACAACCTTTATGTGTTGCCGTGTGACACTACCCCCAAGGGTGGTGCCAATTGTATTCTTCTCTGAGAGATATTCTTCACAAGAGAGAGATGAAAACTCCTAGAATTCCATGGACCCACCGTGCCCAAAGGGGGAAGTCAGGTGCAGCGCTTGGAACTTGGGACCCAAGTGCGTAGGCTTACACAATATTATTATTTTTTTCGGTCAGACATTTCTTTATTTCTTTCTTTATTTTAAGCAGTGCACATGTTGACTCACAGTTTCCCAAAACGTCAACATGCTAAATTACAAGAAAGTCAATACAAAATAATACATTTTCATATAAATCAAACTAATACATAAAATAAACTCATAATTATTAACACAATTACAGTGTGTTCTAAAATCAGTACATACATTTAAAAAAATGTCAAATTTAATTTAAGTCAAAAAAAAATACAGATAAGTCATCATATCAAGTTCAATAAATAATATTATAATTTAAAAGTATTATCAATATATATACATAAGACATCATCAAGCCATCCACTCCACCAGCCCTTTTTATGTCCCTACTGCTGGGGTACACACCTTCCCAATGGATGGAAGGTAGTTAGTAGAATTCTCCGCTACCAAGCTCCTTTTAAGGCTTTCTAGATACAGGACGGTAGAAGGTACATCAGGGTGCCTAGACAAGAGTGACCAATCTATTCGAAATTTACATTTGTATTCTAATATTTCGAATAGATTTGCCGTGTGGTGACGGCAGAGTAGAATACAATTGTCACCACCCCAAATCTCTCCCGTGGGTGTCGCACGAGGCGACTAAGGATAAATCAGTGATGAGGAATGGGCAGCAGCGTTCCTCTTATACTACCTAGCAATGTACTGCGACTTTTGTGCCCGATAAATGGCAATAGGCTCGCCACCTATTACATGGGACCTAAAATAATTGGCGTAACGTGGGTGCTAGTTCACCTCTGCCTACCCCTTCGGGGATATAGGCGTGATTTATGTATGTATGTATATATGTAAATGTAAATTTTTGACAGCATCTCTTTCATTTGACACGACGGTCGCCATGGTGTTGTCTCTGTTATACGTCGGTTTCATTCGTCATACATTCGTTTTCTATTCGTTCCAATATTTTGGCCACTTGTCAAATCAGTGATGAGGAATGGGCAGCAGCGTTCCTCTTATACCACCTAGCAATGTACTGCGACTTTTGTGCCCGATAAATGGCAATAGGCTCGCCACCATTACCTATTACATGGGACCTAACATAATTGGCGTAACGTGGGTGCTAGTTCACCTCTGCCTACCCTTTCGGGGATATAGGCGTGATTTATGTATGTACAGTCAACAGCACGTCAGACTACCACAAAATGGCAAAATTTTTCAATCGATTTTGTGCTCTCTTATTACCAAATTAAGGTTCACAATCGATTGAAGAAATTGACTGTTTTGGGTAGTCTGAAGTGCCGTTGACTGTATGTATATATGTCTACATGGGCAGTGGGTAGAGGACAAAGTAATACTACCGCGACGCAGCTCGAAACTCCTGCGCAGTGCTCGGTTCAGTTTTTTGAGCGAACGTGACTAGAACTTGAATTGTAGAAGCTCAAAGCGAAACGAAACATTTCGACTTGAATGAATCCGGGCTGAATGGCACGATAAAGGTAAACGCACACTTATCCGAGCCGAACGCAAAAAAATCTAAGCCAAAACCTTGAGCAGTATGGATTGGCATGTTGTCATTCCGATCACTCTCTCCGTTCATCGGTCTCTCGACATGGTCCGTTCCGTCTCTTTTCTATACATTCATTCATCACTTGCTCCTTTACGGTGTCATGAATGATATGAATCGAAAGGGAGTGAATGGAAGAGGAAAACGCCAGGTGTAGGATAGTCCATTTATAGAGGAAGGCTGTAGGCTATATAATAACCGACATAAACGCAAGCGAAGCCGCTGGCGACTACTAGTGATTCCGTTTATAAAATTCTTTAAATTCGTTCACTTCGGCGCGTTCGGATAAGTGCGCGTTCACCTTAATTGGCAAGAGGTGAATGTTATTTCGCGCACATCCGCTTAAACTTAATTGGTTGGAGCCAGATGGAAGCGTGACGGTAAAAGCGCTTTATTTCGAGGGTGTTAAGTTCTATTTTGCAAGATGACGCTTTTAGTCGATGGGTTTTTCGTTTTATTTTAAATTAGATTTGGTATCTAGAAAACATTTAGACGGACGGTTTGGTCGAATAGTCTGATCGCTGGCTATCGATCCCGGGTTCGATTCTTGGTAGATCAAATGTTTGTGATAAACACAGAGATTATTTTGTTCTCGAGTCATGATTGTTAATATTATGTTTGGTCCTCGGTACCTACCTATATTTGCAATATTTTGTATACCTATGTAATTATTATATATACTTTATAAATTTGTCCGCATCTAGTATCCAGAACACAAGTACTTATGATCTACTTTAGGCTAAATGATAGATGTGAGTGCTAGAAATATTTATTTATTATAAATTATTACATACACTTTAATCGTATAAATAGAAATAGCCGTGTGGTGACGGCAGAGTAGAATACAATTGTCACCACCCAAAATCTCTCCCGTGGGTGTCGTACAAGGCGACTAAGGATAAATCAATGATGAGGAATGGGCAGCAGCGTTCCTCTAATACCACCTAGCAATAGCAAAGTACTGCGACTTTTGTGCCCGATATATGGCAATAGGCTCGCCACCTATTACATGGGACCTAACATAATTGGCGAAACGTGGGTGCTAGTTCACCTCTGCCTACCCCTTCGGGGATATAGGCGTGATTTATGTATGTATGTACTTTAATCGTCACAAAATACATTATTTATTATTACTATTAGCTACTCGTTAGATTGTCCAGTGTGTGCACGAATGTTATAAAGCTCAACAAAAGCATTTCCAGTAGAGGAAAGGCTCGATCGTCTTACCGATATGAATGAAAGAGGAAAGATTCTGTTATTTTGTTCCTCCCAGGCCAGAAAAGAGGAATTTTATTATTAATTATCTCTTGTTCGTAAATATTAAACGCCGGTCTCATTATGACTGACGAATGATGCGTGCATTTCAATATAATAGTAATCATATTAGCTGGTCTAGATGTGGAAACTACTACATACGCTATCCTTTCACTGTAGACTTAGTTAAACTTATCGATACTACAGGTGAAGGACGAGTAGGTTTGAACTGTGTACTGGTAACCACATGTTAGATTTGCAACATACATACATACATACTTAATTCACGCCTATATCCCCGAACGGGTAGGCAGAGGTGAACTAGCACCCACAGTTTTCAACATAGTATCAAGATTTCATTATAAATACCTAAATGTCTGTGTGTATCTGTTGTATATGTATGTAAATGTATGTGAGATATTTTGCTTCTTGAATATAAAAAGAGAAACATGTAAAAAAAAAACGCTTTTATTTTAAAAATAACTCTGTGTGAATGTGTGTGCATGCGGGTAGCGCAGGACCGATAGGTGTGGAGATCCATGGGGGAGGCCTATGCCCAACCGTGGGCGTCTCTCGACGGACTGACTGTTGCTAGAACAGAGCTTCCAACAAACCACAGGTTTAACCTTCATTTGACCTAAAAAGCCCACAAATCTCTACTAAAACAATTGATATTTATAATAATAATAATAATAAATAAATAAATATTTTTACACTCACACCTATCATCTAAGCCCAAAGTAAGTAGCCCAAGCACTTGTGTTATGGATGACGGACATATTTTTAATATAATTATGTATATAAATGTTGAAAATATACTACATAAACATATACACAACCATGACTTGGAAACAAACATTTGTGGTCATCACAAGTTTGCCCCTACCAGGATTCGAACCCGGGACCTCTTGGCCAATACCCAGCAATCTGAGCATTCGACCAAGGCGGCCAACCAAATAATACAAACAAGGCGACTAAGGATAAATCTTAATGTGAATATGATTAGGAATGGGCAGCAGCGTTCCTCTTATACCACCTAGGCTAGCAATGTACTGCGACTTTTGTGCCCGATAAATGGCAATAGGCTCGCTACCTATTTCATGGGACTTGACATATTTGGCGAAACGTGGGTGCTAGTTCACCTCTGTCTACCCCTTCGGGGATATAGGCGTGATTTATGTATGTTTGAATGTACAAACATAAATCACGCGATTTTTAAGCCGTGTGGTGACGGGAAAACAGAATACAATTGTCACCACCCTCATCTCTCCCGTGGGTTTCGTTCAAGGCGATTAAGGGTAAACACAGCGATGAGTAATGGGCAGCACCACTCCTATTTTACCACCTAGCAATATACTGCGATTTAAGTGCGCGATAGATGGCAATAGGCTGTTGGACCTAGCCTAATTGGCGAAAAGTGGGTGTTAATTCACCTCAAATCACACCTATTTATGCCCGAAGAGACAGAGTTAACACCCACGATTCGCCAATCACGTTAAGTGAGGTCTAACTCAACAAATTTAAATTAATGTAAAAAACGCTTTCGTCAAAATCGTACATTTCTGAGAATTTAACCGTTTACGACTTTACTGGGTATTTACTTAGTACTTATTTAAACTCACAAAGACAGATGGCGTCTAGAATTATTTATTCAAATATTTGACTCGAGTTTATCTCTTTATAACGCACAGGTACTTTGTAGGGTTGCCAGCTGTGAAGCAAGGTTTTCATTTATTTCATACAAATGTGTTTCATATGCCTAGAAACTTTTTAAGCATATTATTGTAATTTTGGTAGTTAGACACGCTCGAGAAAAGTGAACAATGAGGCATCATCATCACCAGCATCGGGGTATAGAAGAGTATAGGCAAATTGGGCCACAACCCTCCACGCTGGCCCAGTGCGGGTTGGTGGGTATTAACGACTGCAGATGCAGCCGGGACCAACGGCTTAACGTGCCTTCTGCCCGGCTAGCATGACCACCCAAATACGATATGATATAGTCATTTATCGCGTTGAATTTACAAAAATCATGACTTTCGACAGTTAATTCAAGCTTATTCAACTGTTAAAATCCAATGTTTTTCAACTGTTCAACGCGATAAATGGCTATATCATATCGTGTTTCGGTGGTCATGCAGCCGGGCTGAAGCACGGAGGAACTCGAGATAATATCTTTTTGCCCATCCAATGTCCGGCCTTAGCGACCATTGCTTAGTTTACGCAATCGCAAGCCAAGCGCGCTATGCCAGTGTGCGCTAGTGCGCATATGCAGTCGTTAATACCCACCAACTCGCATTAGGCCAGCGTGATGGGTACCACAGCAGTGATGAAATTAAAAAAAAGCTTGTGATGACATACACTCACGAATTGTCAAAAATAAGTAAAACATTGGAAACGTGTGTACAACCCTAGTGTTGAGGTAAGATATTAGGTCGCAATTTCAATAGTTGTCTTATTATGTAGATCCGACGCTATTAGACGGCGCCCGCGCCGTCGCGACACCGTCGCCCTGCCTTGACATTAGTTTAGTAATCCGATAGACATTAAAAAAACACAAACGGGTCAGGTCACCCATCCCAGACAAGCCCTTGCGAACGTTGCCCCGCTAATGAAACCGTAGAGGTAACGCAATCGCCACTACGCTGATGAGTAACTAAAATTAAACAATCTATTTGAACGAATAGATTGGCTACTTTTCTAAACTAGTCTAGTCCTACGAGCTGATGATGCGGCGTACCTTTCGCTCGTGTTGCTCCGTGCTTTGGGAGGCACGTTGAACCGCGACAGCGTATGCTAAAATTTTTATTCATATTTGCGGTGTAGACTGCCCTGTCCTGTTCCCAGATTATCTGGGGTCGGCGCAGTATGTTTCCTCTTCCATTCATATCGGTCTGACGTCCCAAGCCATGCACTCCCTTTTGATTCATATCATCCATCACACCGTAAAGGTGCTAGTGACGAATGAATTTATAGAAAGGACCATGTCGAGAGACCGATGAACGGAGAGAGTGATTGGGATGACAACATACCAATCCGTTCAAGGTTTTGGCTTAGGTTTTACAGCCGGCCGCCTGCCTGACACCAATGCCCATTGGGTATGCTGTTGTTGGAGGTTTGCCCTCCACCATTCGGGTGCCCCATGGTGCTCATTGCTCTACACCGGCCAATTTCCCCTAGTCGACTTTTACGACACCTATGGGATAAGCTCGCTCATTTTACGCAATTTTTTCGCTCCAACAATGCCAGCATGGAAGACAATTGCGGTGTAGACTGACAAACGGAAAATAAATCCCGATGTCTTAAGGCTATTAAGAGGTGCCTCATTCAATTACTATTTACCCTACGTATAGACGCATCCTTTAATGATGGAAACATCGATAAGGCCTCCGTATGATAATTTTATTGCCTTCGCAATAAACTGTGCATACTATTAACATGTAATGTGATTGTTGAGTAGGCTGTCGGTACTTGTAGTTTGAAAGGAGACGTAATGACAAGATTTCAGAAAGGAGTGCTTAAAAAAAGATTTAATCTAAGGTGTGGTCACGTAGATGAGTAAAAGGAGAATGACAAAAAGGATTTATATGGCGGAAGGGAATGGAGAAATGGGAAGGGGTAAGGTCTAGGTGGGTCCTTAACAATCAAATTTAAAGTTTGATAAAAAAGGACCAGGTCAATAGTTACCGAAACTGACGAGCATGCATGAGGACATTAGTGAGATATTGGATGAAGCGTTAGAAGTTTATAAGGACCGTTGCAAGTGGAAATAAGTGAGTAAATTGGTTGTGGTTGTATGGGTAGGTAGGGATGCATTGACACCGTGAAACATTACATGGGATCTAGCATAATTCGCAAAACATGTCGCGAATTATGCCATGTAATAAGGAACGAGCCTATTGCTATCTGTCGGGCACGTAAATCGCAGTTTAGTCCTAGGTGGTATAAGACGAACGCTGCTGCCCATTATTAATCGCTGTCTTTACCCTTAGTCGCCTTGTACCCTCGGGTGAGATTGGGGGTGGTGACAATTTATTCTGCTCTGCCGTCACCACACGGATTTTTGCAGTGACGATTGTGCAATCCATATTATGCTAGCGACATTTTCCCAAGAATTTGTTTTGAACGTTGCTATTTAAACAATAATCGAAGAAATGTCTGTATTTTATAAACTATGAATGACAGGTGCAATTGGGACTGATCTGTCTGATCGATTTATAACTTAAGTATACGTATGACAATAATGATGAGGAATGACTCACTGTTGCAGATTTACAATTTAAGACGCGATATTTTCTTTAACTAAATATAATTAATATGTCTTCCATGTTGGCCTGGGAGCGAAAGAAGTTGAATGTGCTAGCCCCATCTCACTAGGGTGAGATGGGGCTAGCTGTAGCTGTAGGATGTCGTAAAAGTCGACTAAGCGAGTTTACCAGCTGCTTACCAATACCTTGGGCACCTGACTGTTGGAGGGCAAACTGCCACCAACAGCATACCCAAAGAGGGGTCGGTGTCAGCCAAAAAAAGTTCAAAAAAATCAAATAAAAAATGTTGTGATGTATTTTTATTATATAGGTTGAAATGTTAATTGTGATCTCAATCACGGAATATTGTTGACTGCTGCCTTGAAGAAACATGTGGTAATTGAAGTTCCCATTTGTCCCCTTAGTTGGATGTAAACTATTTTGGGTGGTTTTGGATGATTGGATGGAAACGTTTTATGTCCGCTTTGGGCCCCATTTTCCATAGGTGCAGATGACAGTGTACAAAAGGCATACCTTAGTCCTAATTTTGACTTTAGATAGTTAGAGTAAAGTTGTTTTTGTTATGTCAGCTGTGGTACCCTGGCTTGTGTTGAAATGCAACATTGCAGTTGTCCTTACGTTATGGAGATAAACCCAATATTTATGGCACAGGTGCCTTATTTGAATCATGGGCGTAAGAATTTTGGACATTACATTAGCATAGCAAAGCGAACAATGCCTGGAGGTATGCGCAGTATGGTCACGTCAAGGTAAGATCTTTTGCGAGCGTACACCCATTATGCCAGTGTATATCATCCCAGGAGGTCGACTTAACGAGGTTCGATATCAATATCTTCCTAGTGGAAATTAAATCGAGAGGAACTCCACCTTCTTCGTCTTCTCCCTGCCCTGTTCCTAGTCTACCTGGTTCGGCGCAGTATGTTTCCTCTTCCATTTATATTTGTCGGACGTCATTAGTGATGAATTAATGTATATAGAAAAGAAACGGAAAGGTCAAAGGACCATGTCGAGAGATTGGTGAATAGAGAGAGCTATTGGTATGATAACATTCCAAGCCCCAAGTTTGGTAGGTTAGTCTACACCGGGCAATCTTCCTTAGTTCTACGATATTTTTCGCTCCCAGGCCAGCATGGAGAACAAGCAACATTTTTTTTTGTAATTATATATTTTATAGTAAATTACAGGCAAATGCACAAAAACACTCGACTGCTCGTCAGTTTCCACATAGCCTAAAGCATTTATATAGGTATATTTAAGAGGATAATATTTGAGCTCGCTAGCACAGTGGCATAGCGCGCTTGGCCTGCGATTACGTATACTAAGCAATGTTCACTAAGGCCATAGGATGGGTGACCAAAAATTTATTATCTCGAGTTCCTCCGAGCTTCGGAAGGCACTTTAAACCTTTGGGCCTGGCTGCATCTGCAGTCGCTAATACCCACCAACCCGGCACTGGGTCAGCGTGTTGGGTTATGGCCAATCAATCTCCCTATATTCTGCCATCCATAGGGAAGGCCCGTGCCCCAGCAGTGGGGACATTAAAGGGCTGCTGATGGATTGTGATAGAAATATATTATTTATTTATTTATTTGAATATTGTCGTCCTAATCTCTCTCTCCGTTCATCGGTCTCTCGACATAGTCCTTTCCAGCACTTTCGTTTCCAGGTTATGAATCCAAAGGTACTGGATGACTTGATGACGTCTTATCGATATGATTAGAAGTGGAAACATACTGCGCCGACCCCAGATAAACTGGGCATCGGGCAGAAACATGTTGTGATGTACTTACTTATGTCTATTTGTTTTAACTCTTACAGTGTAAGGGCCCCGTGTGATTCGCGTTTCTATCCACACAAGGATATTCTATTTTATTCTCGGTTTATGGCATGGCGTGGGCGGGCGTGTTCAAAACCAATAAAAAAACCGCAACCGTTATCCCTAGTGTGTGTAAAGAGGTGTGTACAACATGTTCTTCACCTCTTATGACAGAGATAAGTTTTTAAACGACTGTACTGGATTTGTACTCAACTCTTCCAATTACACAATGAATATATATATAAATATAAATATATATTTTTGACACTCACACCTATCATCTAGCCCAAAGTAAGTAGCCTAAGCACTTGTGTTATGGATACTAGATGACGGACATATTTTTAATATAATTATGTAAATAAATGTTGAAAATATACTACATAAACATATATACAACCATAACTCGGAAACAAACATTTGTGGTCATCTCAAAGTTTGACCCTACCAGGATTCGAACCCGGGACCTCTTGGTCAATACCCAGCAATCTGAGCATTCGACCAAGGCGGCCGTCAATCGGCGGCCGAATGATGATCCATAAACATTGACAGCGATTCTGTCTATGAACATGATAATTTGGGTAATTGATACAATTGATACAATAGTTCATGAAATCTTTCATTAACTCATAATTTAAAGTAAAGGGAGAAACAAAACTTGCTGAGTTTCTTGCCAGTTCTTCTCAGAACAATCTGTTGGTGGCGAGTCTATTGCCATTCGCCGCCATTGGCAGCTAATTCGCAGTACATTGCTGGATGGCATGAGGGGAATGCTGGCTGCCGCATATTCGGTACACATTGCTGTCTTAATCAAAGTCGCCTTGTACGACACCCACGGGAGCGACGAGGGTGGTGGCAATTGTAATCTGCTATTCTGTCACCACACCATCAAGATTAGAGTAATTTCGGCAAGTTAACTAACGTTCTGGTTGGCTGAGAGGTATAAGAATGACTATTGACTCTATTTTTTTTGCAGTAGGTACCTAAGCTGTTGACCGAGAGGCCTTTACAGCATCTACAGGGTTTTTTGGGGAAGGCGAAGACCTTGTCCTCAATCCTTACAATCACTCCCTGAGACTATTACTCCACAACAAGAGAGGACAGCATCTCCCGGGGGAGATGTAATATTGACCCCTGCCTTATCCTCCGCCTTGCACGACTTGTGTGCTCCCCCTTAAATCTCTGTTATGAAACACCAACTTTTGCATACCTACACCAAATGTTGGCTATCAGTCGCATCCTGCGGATTAGGCGACACAGTGTTATCAATGTCGTATCCGCCCCGCGGCACAGAAACCAACCACTTCGCGATCGGACCACCGCTACGATGTGGCTGCCTGTGTTAATCGTTGTGTTCGCAATCGGTGCTAGCGGGGATGTTCGCAAGGGTGAGTTTATATTCTTAAGCGTACATATTGTGAAGCTGTAAATTTTAGTAAAAGATTTAACATTTTTCACCCCGTAAACATGGTCCAATTTTAATATTTTTCGGTTATGTTGTAAATATAATATAAAACTAAGTTCGTACGTTTTATTTTTACGAAATATTGCTTACGACAAAAGCTGTTTGCATCGAAATATCTTTATTTTTAACATAAAATCTTCCTCTATCTTTATATTATTACCTACGAGCTCGATTACCGTCCCCTACTTGTTCCCATGTATCTGATTTTTAATCACATTGTTCCAAAATAATGGATGTATCTAATTTAACATTTGCATTTGATTATAATTACCTATATATCTCATCAATTTGGACTTCATAAACAGTTATTGTTGACCATTGCTATGGCGATACGTCGACCAATATCAAAATTCAGTGTGACATTGCTTGAAACATAACTTAATAAAAATATGAGCTTTTTAATAATACCGTTCCAAACTTCATCAAAAACGTTATTCGTGCAAAAGTATACAAGGCGAGATAGGACCACCACTGGGTGGATTATAATCCTCGAATATCACACAGTCCTTACAAAGTCGGGTGTTGCGTGTGGTCCAAGTTATAACGGACGGCGGGCGGCCCGTTGTCGATCAATTACCAATTGTAATGATAATTGTTTCCAATTAAATTAGCATGGAATGCAGTAGGAGCAAATGCGTGACTTTTGAATGTTTGTCTTAAGACTACGGAGTAGACGGTTGGGCGTCGGAGAGCTTTATACTAGTTATAGTTACAAATAAAATTTTGTTGTTAGAGCTTTATACTAGTTATAGTTACAAATAAAATTTTGTTGTTAGAAAAAGTAGAAAAAGTTTGGGCAGATATCTCGGTATTCTACCCCATATTCTAGTAAATAGGGAAAGGGTGAACAAAACGGACACAGAAAACAAGACGAGTACATTTTAGTTGATGTGGTAATGCCAATGCATTCCTCCAGTAGGTCTAGCGCGGGACGTGGACAAAAACTCTCTCCACCACTTGACAGTGTTTTGTCTCAGGATTTAGTGGGAGTTGGAGCGAGAGGAAAATATTTTCTTTTTTTGAGGACATTTTGTCCACGTCCCGTGCTACGTGGGCAGGCCGGTACTGGAAGTAATGTGTGACTCAACCCACCTTTATGCTGTTCCTGGGGGGAGGGTCTATAGGCGTCATATGAAGAAGACACAGCGTTTCACTAGAACTATGTATTATAACTATTATTTTTATTCTTATTTGAACATTATAATTAAACGTTAGGAAAATTATTACTTACAAAAAATTAAAGTGTTGATGCGAGAATCGAACCCGCATCAAAAGTATTTTTTTCTAACTAGGCAAATTTTTCAATCCTTTTTTTCTTTGTAAGCTTGCCTTAAAGTTGAGAGTCGTTGGTGATCACGAATAGGTATTTGCACGGTCATATTCATGTTCACTATGTAGCGCGAACTTTCACAACTTGCGCCACATCCACGAGCGAGATAAATAATTTTTATAACGTGATCAGCACAGCTGAGTGGCGACGCGTGGGCGGACGTACTCGCCAGCGGCGGCATGCTGCTCGGCTCTGGGCGGGCCAAGCGATTCGTCGAGATGGCTGCTAACCAGGTAAATATATGTACAAAAAAATCTATGAACTTTATATGCATTCGGTTTCCTACATACATACATAAATCACGCCTATATCCCTGAAGGGGTAGACAGAGCTAGCACCCACGTTTCGCTAACCATGTCAGGTCCCATGTAATAGGAGGCGAGCCTATTGCCATTTATCGGGTACAAAAGTCGCAGTACATTGCTAGGTGGTGTAAGAGGAACGCTGCTGCCCATTCCTCATCACTGATTTATCCTTAGTCGCATTGTACGACACCCACGGGAGAGATTTGCGGTGGAGACAATTGTATTCTACTCTGCCGTCATCACACGGCTACATACACTTATTTACAAAGTTAACGTAAATTAAGATTGGAGCCTCCTTTTAATCTATGGGCCAGAGTCCGGCGGCTCCGCTATTTCATTACTTAACTTACATACCTACTACAATACCATCTGTACCATAAGGCACTCGAGGCCAGTGCCCTGGACCTCATCTTCAATGGGCCCTGAAGGACCGACATTTTGTCTCGTTCATTCTAAAAAAATGTTGATGGGCACATAACACTCTTTCCACAAAATTTTTTTGTATGCTTCTTTACATTCCTAAAGGGCCCCAAATTCTTTTAAGCCCAAGGGCCCCAGCATGGTTTAAGGCTGCCCTGTAACTGCATAAAGGCGTGATTTATGCAGTTACAGGGCAGCCTTAAACCATGCTGGGGCCCTTGGGCATATAAGAATTTGGGGCCCTTTATTTTTATATTTATTAGCCTGAAAAGGGCTTTGGCTGGAAATCGTTGGTCACCTTTCCAATGACCGGCCTTAGTGAACATTGCTTAGTTTACGTAACCGCACACCGAGAGCACTATGCCACTGCGCTAGCGAGCTCCTCGTCCCGTTGCGAATACGCATCGCGCCAATACGCAGTTTTGTGTACGCTTAGATTTGTATGTTCCATTTCCAGAGAGAGCGCTTACGCACTTCATCAGATCCGAATCCGTCAAAAAATTATTGGTCTAGAAAACTCGGACAGAGATCGGATGCAGTGCGTAAGCTACCATAGACTTAGTTCTACGGCTACAACGGACCGTCATAATCTCGGATTCTCTCATACTTTGGTAACAACCCGTTTCGCTAGACCTGCGAGCCTCAAGCCGCCATCTTGACACTGCAACCATAATAAGCACTTAAAGCATGGCGCCGAAGTGGGCGCGCACGCAACTTGCTTCAATTACGTTTTCGCGCACCTAACATTTTCCAGCCACATTTCTGAATGAATAACTAACTTTGTAATAAACCGAATCACGAATCAATTGTATCACGTTAATGAGAATGACATACATGCAGTATTGTATCTTCAGCCTTGTGGTGACGGCAGAACGGAATACAATTGTCACAACTCCCATCTCTCCCACGGGTGTCGTATAAGTTAAGGTTAAGACAGCAATGAGTATTTCCTCTTATGCTAACTAGCTATGTACGTACTGTGATTTCCGTACCCGATGCGATTTCAATTAAAAGACACAGAATGACAATGATTGGCAACTTAATATCCGGACTGTACAACTAGCTCTACCTTATAATTATTATTTTTTAAATTTAAATAGACAGAGCGTTCGCCATAATCATGCCTGATGGAAAACGATGTCATCATCGTAACCTAAGATGGTACTGACCATCATCGTAGCCTAAGATGGTACACGCTCGCCTAGTTCACTGTGCCCTTTAAAATGTCCAGATTATACTGATCCGGGAAAACAGACCGAAGTAAAGAGTTCCACTCCTTAGTTGTTCGCATTATGAAAGCAGAGGCAAATCGCTTTGTGCGGATAGGTGGAATGTCAACAACTAGATAATATATAAACATACATACATAAATCACGCCTATATCCCCGAAGGGGCAGGCAGAGGTGAACCAGCACCCGCGTTTCGCCAATTATGTCAAGTCCCATGTAATAGGTGGCGAGCCTATTGCCATTTATCGGGCCAATTTATTTAGCCAATATACATATAAACAATTGGAAAATATTCGCATATTTGAATATAAAGTTCGCAAATCACCACCAAGATTTTCCAGAAAAAAAACACACACATTTGCCATTCCTATTTCCCTCGATGTCCATGACATGAATTACCTGCGCCCGCGCATATTACATTCCATTTGTTAGGCGCCCCGTCGGCGCCGGCGGACTGACCAATTGATTTCTAGGCTACTATATTGTCATTTGCATATCCATTACGGAGGTATTAGAATAAATGTGCTTGACCAGTTACTGCTTATCCTCTTCACGTTAGAGAAAGTGTGCGAGCCTAAAGTTATCTGGACGATAATGGTTTGAGCGAATGTAAATAAGGCACTCGACATCAGAGGGAAACTTGAAATGGTTAGTTGAGATTTCTGTGTTGTATAAATTGTTTTGCGTAGTTTTAAGCTTAGTTCGATGAATCAGATATTGACTTTGTTATTTTATACTATACCGAACCTTAACGAGAAAAAATACCTAACTTAAAGATAGAAATCAATTTTCATATTTGCCTTACTTAAGAACCTTAAACCGTCTTGCAAGGAAAGAGCTCAAAAACCACTTAGGTTTTACCGAAGTCTTTCAAAATTTCTTTCAGTAAGATCACATAATATTACAACGAAAAAAATGGTCAGAAAAATATTGGAAAATTTGGTTCAGGACGTAACCTTTTTTCTTTGTAAAGTAATTTTCTAACCTTTTAATAAAATGTTCAAATAAAATTTTCATAATTCAGCTAATAAAGTTTGGTTGTCTCCGTTGTAAGTGAATTGAGTGTGCATTTTTGCGGATACCTAACCAACTCACCGCGCGGCGCTGCTGAATCATCGAATTTAACACTTATCCCATTTTGCAGCCAAACGTGGCTCACCAGGCGTGCATGCTGCCGAACGGGAAGACAGGCCACTGCCGCCACATGCAGCACTGCATGCAGGACGAGTTCAAAACCGACTTTGGCAAGGTCATGGAGTACATCTGCATCATTCAACGTTCGTGAGTGTTCTTTCTTATTTTTTTTTATGCTCTTTCTTGCAAAAATAAAGTTTCAATGTAATTTTGTATTACTTTTTAAGTTGTCCCGTTTTCATTTTAAGTTATTAGCGATATTTAGAAAGCCTAATAAAATAGAGATGCTAATACCTCAGAAAGTAAAAATTTAAACGCAAAAAACTAATGGAAGCAATACGACTTCATACTCACTGCCGCACTCCGAGACGTCAATTAACTTTAATGAGTATTTAATGTCAAAAATTTTCATTCAAATCTAGACCATAGACCCGGCAAGAATAGCGACTAGTTTTTAATTGTAATTTTTTGACGTTAAGTTCTCATTAATGTTATTTGACGTCTCTGAGTGCGGCAGTTAGTGATCAGTTTAATGAGATTGTCACTGTGATAAAGGAAGAATTCAATGCCTACATCATCTCACTTGATGGTAAGTGACGATAAGGTCCGGAGATGGAATCGAGGTTCACCTAGAAACCTCAACCACAGAGGGGCTGGCTATCTTATCACACATTGTCGGAACACAATAATGCATACATACATACATAAATCACGCCTATATCCCCGAAGGGGTAGGCAGAGGTGAACCAGCAACCACGTTTCGCCAATTATGCTAGGTCCCATGTAATAGGTGGCAAGCCTATTGCCATATATCGGGCACAAAAGTCGCAGTACATTGCTATTGCAAGGTGGTATTAGAGGAACGCTGCTGCCCATTCCTCATTATTGATTTATCCTTAGTCGCCTTGTACGACACCCACGGAAGAGAATTGGGGTGGAGACAATTGTATTCTACTCAGCCGTCACCACACGGCGCTAAAATTCTGTTAACATTATTATTATGGCGATAAATTTTGATAAGATGGTGGTAGCTACCCAGGCGGACTTGAAAGAATTCCTACCACCAACCAAACCGCGTGCACATTTGTGAATCGAACCCGGGACCTCTGGATCTTAATTCCGGTTAAAACCACTAGACAACGGAGGCGGTTTAGTGTCATTGGAACTTGTAGTACTGTCTTTTCGGATTCGGTTTCTTCTTCTGCTTCTTCTTACTGCCTTGTTCCTAGTTTATCTAGCGTCAGCGCAGTATAATTCCATTTTTCCATTTATATCAGTCAGACGGCATTAAGCCATCCACTCCCTTTAGCTTCATACCGTCTATCACACCGGAAAGGTGCTAGTGATAAAAGGGACTTAAAAGACATACATACATACATAAATCACGCCTATATCCCCGAAGGGGTAGGCAGAGGTGAACTAGCACCCACGTTTCGCCAATTATGCTAGGTCCCATGTAATAGGTGGCGAGCCAGTTGGCACACAACAGTCGCAGTACATTGCTAGGTGGTATAAGAGGAACGCTGCTGCCCATTCCTCATCACTGATTTATCCTTGGTCGCCTTTTATATTATGACATAATTATAGTTGGTATACCTCTATGTATTGGATAGAACCTGTAATTGAGACTTAAAAACAAATAAATTCATTCCTTTTTGTCCTAATGCCGATGCTAATTATATAAAAGACTTATCTGCCTGTCTGCCACTGGAATGTTTTTAAATATTTGCACAGTTTTTTTTTTATACTCATAAAACACAGAGCTTTATTTTGGAGTGGTGACAATTGTATTCTACTCTGCCGTCACCACACGGCTGTTACTTTTTCTCTCCCAGGCCAGCATGGTTTCATGAGTCTTGTACTATAAAAACGACTCAATTCAATATCTCATCATTATATTTCGGTTTAATCAATTAAGTAAGGATTGTGCTGGCTTTTTTGTAACATTTAAATGCAAAACTACAAACTTATTTATGTATATCACATCACGCCTTTTTCCCCTAAGGGGTAGGCAGAGGTGTTTTAACACCCGCATTTCGTCCATTCAAACAGAGATGCGAACGTGTTTGAAAGCAACTAATTGCAACCAACGAAGGACTGAAAGTAGGAGAGATAGATGATGAAGTGTTTTTTTCAAGTTCACTTGGAGTGTGCTGCCCTGACGAATTCGGAGACCTGGGCAAGATAGGCCTGGCCGGGGATCTGCCAGCCACCGCGCCTAAAGAAGAAGAGCACGAGGCCGTCCTGAAGGTCACCAGGGCAGAGAACAGAGGTCCGTAGTCAACATTAAACGGGTCCAATAGATTCTGCGTTTTATTTCGATGAGGATTCCCAAATTTTTAGGCAGATTATTAGGCGACAAATCAGTTGGGTAGGAAACAATACAACAATTATTCTTTATTCTAAGCATACAACATTCAGTAGGCGTGTAGACGTAGCATGGGACGTGGACAAAATCTCCTCGGGGTGGAGAAAATATTTTCCTCTCGCTCTAACTTACACTAAGGGCCGATTTCACCGCAGAATTAAACGCGATCAGTTGAAGTTGAACTCGGTTTATGCTCTAAACTGAGTTCCGCTACCAAGTTTTTCATTAATCAAAACTAAGTTTTATTAAACTCAGTTTCTATGAGAGTCGGTGAAATTGGCCCTTAGTCCCGAGTCAAAACTGTCAAGTGGTGGAGAGAGATTTGTCCCGCTACGCCTACACAAGTGGCTATTCGAAAGTTTATATTACAAATATCATTTTTTTACAACTTCTCTCACATTTGACACGACGGCCACCATGTTGCTTTCTGTGCAATACGCCAGTTTCATACATTTGTATTATATTATATTCGTCCGAATAGATTGGTCGCTTGCTTGAGGTGCTTGTATCTTAAGATTATTTCTTTGACCAGATAGAACAGATCAGTGGATATTTATACTGTTGATGTAGAACACAGAGTAATGACTAATATACGAGGGCAGATCAATAAGTCCGTGACTTTTGGAATAAAACACAGATTTTTTGATTAATAAATCATTTTATTTTTCAAAGTAGTGTCCCTTGAGCTCTATACACTTTGTCCAACGCTTCTCCAAGTTTTTGAACCCTTCCAAAAAATATGATTTGTGGAGGTTCAAAAAGAGGTTCAAAAAATTCAAAAAGTCACGGACTTATTGACGCGCCCTCGTAAATAAATAGGTTTTCATAGACAAATTATGCTTGTGATGATGGACAATACATAGGAAAAAACAGGTGCAAAATAGGATAATTATTTTAAAATACCCTGTCAGCAGTATATTCTTTTCATAACTCTTTCTATTTATCGTTATTAATCAATAATAACAAAGCGCTTGCTTAAGCCAATGTGCAATTTAATAATACATTTTTCAGTAATCCTACCGTGTCAAAATATATTTGAAAATAAACTTCAATTTCCTAATGGAGTACTGAGCGGGGCAAACATTTTCGAAATATGAGTTTGTCCTGGTTTCCTCCCTCCACAAAGCAATACTATATTTACACTTACTAGATTAAAAGAACAACGAAGAAAGAGAAAAACTAGAAAAAACAGCTAAGAAGGTGTTCACTTTTCAACAATGTCTGGAAGAACCAACCCCAGAAGAAACTTTTAACATAATTATCTCTAATTTAAAATATGTATAGAGCCACAATTGAAAAACGCTTTTCTTGCGCAAATAAAGTTTCAATGTAATTTAGAGTAATTTTTTAAGTTGTGCCGTTTTTATTTTAAATTAGTGATATTTAGAATGCCTCAGAAGAAGAAAAAAGCCATATGAACTGTGTTGTTCTCGACTTCATACTCTGTGATTAGTTTTAATGAGATTATTAATTAGTATCACTGTGATAAAAGAAGAATTCGATGCCTGCAGAATTGAATAAGATTTAAGTAGCTATATAACTGTTTTTATCTTTTCTTTTTTTTCTCTCGACAAATTGTTATGTTTCAGGTTTTAACGTACTGTTCGAGAATTACATAATTTTTTTAATGGATTACATTCGAAATCACCAAAGCCATTTGTTTTTTTGAAACACCTTAAACTTTTTCAACCAAATGTTTACCAAATCTCTTCCTAGCTCCGCTTTATGATGGTTTATGATATTAATTATTTTGACATATTTAATAATTAAAGGTAGAATACTTGGCCTAAATCCTCTAAGACAGAAAGAGGCAGGCAGAGGTGAACTAGCACCTTCGCCACTTATGTTAGGTCCCATGTAATGGGTGGCGAGCCTATTGCCATTTATCAGGCACGAAAATCATAGTACATTGCTAGATGATACCTATAAGAGGAACGCTGCTGCCCATTACTCATCGCTGTCTTTACCCTTAGTCGCCTTGTATGTAATTGTATTCTACTCTGCCGTTACAACACGGCGTTATTTTTTTCACATTTTTGGTGGTTTTTTGGATTTTCACATTTTCTCACAATTATACTGGGTGTAACAGAGAGGTGTAGTCATATCAAAAGGGGTTATTCAGGCCATCAAACTGAACAACTTTCGCTAAGAGACCAAAATTGAAATCACAAAAAAAAACACTTTCCCATACCAAACCGAGAACCAGCTGATATCATTTTGTATGGGGGAGTGTTTATTTTTTCTGAGATTTCAATTTTAGTCCCTTAGCGAAAGTTGTTCAGTTTGATGGCCTGAATTAAATATGACTACACCTCTCTGTTACACCTTGTATAGTTTTATAATTATTTATTCAGACATATTAACTAAATTGTTTTGATAAGGATGCGGGCTCAGCACGCGGTCCCAGGGCCGAGTGGTGGGCGCCCGGCCCGCCAACCCCCGCGAGTGGCCCTGGATGGCCTCCGTCACCCCCGAAGGCTTCGAGCAGTACTGCGGGGGAGCACTCATCACCGACAGACACGTGCTCACTGCGGCACACTGCACACGGCGGTTGGTACCATGATTCTTTTGCCTACTTGGAAGTGGGTATTATTATTGTTCGGGATTAGACGAACAAGAAAAGAATACTAGATTTTCAATTGTACAATAGTTTTTACAAGAATTAATAAGTTGACAGTTACGATGATTTTGTTACAAGTAAATATTGAATAATAGAAATAAAATGGCGTCATTGCGTGGATCCAGGTGAAGCCAAGAGTCTGTTTATTATAATCAGCAACATCCTAACCAGAAATCTACTGAATGGAATGTGTTTGTTTAATCGACCTCTTCGATGGTGGGCCCGGCGCCGCCGCCAGGGGCAGCTCCGCCCGCTCCAGGAGCTCCACCGGAGATGCCGGGCATGCCGCCGGGCATACCGCCAGGCGCGCCACCGGCTCCCTGGTACAGCTTGGTGATGATTGGGTTGCACACTCCCTCCAGTTCCTTTTGCTTGTGCTCATACTCCTCTTTAATTAATTCAATTAACCTTTCAATTATCCTTTCATAGGCAGACCGCGGCCGATCGCGGTTGCAGCAAAATGCTTGCGGCGTCGACAATCATCATGTTCTTCTTCTTGACCTATTCCCAGTTTATTTGGGGTCGGCACAGTGTGTTTCCTCTTCCATTACCATCGGTCAGACGTCATCAAGCCATCCACTCCATAACGCACCACGCTGGCCCAATGCGGGTTGATGGGTATTAATAACTGCAGATGCATCCGACGGCTTAACGTGGCTTCCGAAGCACGGAGGAACTCGACATAATAAATTTTTGGTCACCCATCCAATGACTGGCCTTAGCGTAATTGCTTAGTTTACGCAATCGCGCTATGCCACTGCGCTAGCGAACTCTTCTTATTCTTTAGATGAGATAGAGGTTAATGCCCATTCTCCCTATATTCTTCCATCCATAGGGAAGGCCTGTGCCTCAGCAGTGGGGACATTAAAGGGCTGATGATGATGAAGATGTGGGATGCCCCTACTACACGGCACGCCTGAGCCGAGGTCCGCACCTTTACAGGCACCCTCAGGCCTGCCTGTGAGGCTCTCCGCGGCGATATATCACCCCCGGGAGACGCCCTCTCCCCATGGTGGACGCCTGCTGTGGAGGTACCCTCACAGAGAGTGCTCGACTGCAAGGCTCGAGGACAAGTCTTCGCCTTCCCCAAAAAACCTTAGTAGATGCTGTAAAGGCCTCTCAGCCAACCGCTTAGATCCTCCAAAAAAGAAGATAGAGAGATACAATTTTGTTTAATGAATTCTTGGCAGTGTGGTGACGGCAGAGTAGAATACAATTGTCACCACCCCAAATCTCTCTAAGGCGACTAAGGATAAATCAGTGATGAGGAATGGGCAGCAGCATTCCTCTTATACCACCTAGCAATGTACTGCGACTTTAGTGCCCGATAAATGGCAATAGACGCGCCACCTATTACATGGGACCTAACATAATTGACGAAACATGGGTGCTAGTTCACGTCTGCCTACCCCTTCGGGGATATAAGCGTGATTTATGTAATTTTTGGCAGATGGGAGGCGGAAGAGCTGTTTGTACGACTCGGAGAGTACGACTTTAAGCGTAACAATGACTCCCGCTCCTACAACTTCCGTGTGGTGGAAAAAAGACAACACAAGGACTTCGAGTTGCCCAACTACCATCACGACATCGCCATACTGAAGCTCCATAGGGCCGCGGTGTTCAACACCTACGTCTGGCCCATCTGTCTCCCTCCAGTCGGACTGGAGCTCACTGACCAGAACGTCATTGTCATCGGTAAGTGTCTGCCGATTATTACCGTCGTCAGTCGTGCCGTGTGGTGACGGCAGATAGAAATTGTCACCACCCTTGCTCTACGCGGGTACAAGGCGACTAAATGTTATGACAGCAATGAGCTGTTATTATTTTTATTTGAACATTATTTAAACGTTAATAAAATTAGTACAGAGTAATAATAAAGAACAATATAATTTTTTCTAACTTTTCCTAACCACGGTTAGAAGAAGTTCCAAAAATTTGTCTTGTTGCTGGAATCCTCAGCAAGCCGAGTAGATGCCTACACCATCCATTTCTTTGCACAGCAATGAGTAATGGAAAGCAGCGTTCCTCTTATGCTACCTAGCAATGTATTGCGATTGCTGTGCGCGATACATGACAATAGGGCCGCCTCCTATTACTTGAGACGTGAAATAAGCTCGCGAAACATGAGAGTTAAAACAGCTCTCAGCTCTACCCACCAAAAGGCGCGTCAAAAAAGCCAAAAGTCAAAATTCGTTTATTCATATCTGGCATGATTACAATACACTTATGAATCGTCAAGACGCTAGATACCGAAAATGAATGTGTCCAAGGCAAGATAGGGGAGTGCGGAGCATGCCTCAATCTATAACGATAGGTCCCTAAAATCCATCCACGTCATTTATGTATGCGTGTAAACAGGGTGGGGTACCCAGTACTACGGCGGGCCACATAGCAACGTTCTGATGGAGGTGACTGTGCCAGTCTGGGATCACCGGAAATGCATTGAGTCCTTCGTGGACTCCGTGTTCGAGGAGAGCATCTGCGCTGGAGGGCGCGAAGGTGGAAAGGACTCTTGTCAGGTGACTAACCATTGAAGATTCATCATCATCATCATATTCATCATCATCACCAGCCCGGCTATGGTCCGACTTCGTGCACGACCCTCGAGTGATGCGGCGAGGAGCGAGTTTTCCCTCCTCCCCGCATCGCCCGCCCCCGCTGGCATCTGTAGTGCCCGTCCCCGCCACCGTCTCACACCGCAGGAACGTCGCGCACGTACTTGTCTGACAATAGCATGACAATGGAAACACGTTATATTATAGATATAGCCATTTATCGCTTTGAACTGTCATAAATGTAGGGAGTTTTGACAGTTCAAAGCGATAAATGGCTGTATCGTGTTTCGGTGGTCATGCTAGCCGGGCAGCTGGAACTCTCAACCACAGAGGAGCTGGGGCTGGCTATCTTATCCCAATTGTCGGAACACTTTGGTTAAGGAATACTTGGTGGGTTATGGCCCATTCTCCCTATATTCTTCCATCCTTAGGGAAGGCCTTTGCCTCAGCAGTGTGGACATTAAAATGCTGGGGATGATGATACAAAGTTTTTTTGATGAGTAGAGCTTACAGCCTCCATGGCCTAGTGGTTCGCCCACCAGAATTAGGATCCAGAGGTCCCGAGTTCGATCCCCAGTGTGGTACGAATTAGCACTCAGTTTTGTTGGTGGTGGGACTTCTTTCAAGTCCGCCAGGCCACCTTCTTATTAAAATCTGTTACCATAATAATAATGTAAGCAGCATTATTGTGTTCCGACAATGTGTGATAAGATAGCAAACCCTTCTGTGGTTGAGGGTTCCAGGCGATTCCATCTTCGGTCCTTACCGCCAGTTACCATCAGTTGAGAGAAGGGCAAGTGCTTTCCTGTCTAACATTAAAAAAAAACATTTTTCAAGGCTTAACATCCCAATATTTCATCTGTCCAGGATGACAGCGGCCTGTGCCCCCGTAGTGGGGACATTAAAAGGCTGGTTATGGTGTTGATGAATAGTTTTTTGATGAGAAGAATAACATTTTGCAAGATGTTATATGAGTTACATCCCGATATTTTTTCGGTGTTTTGATGAGAAGAATAACTTTTTCAAGATGCTAAGTACATCCCGATATTTTTTCGGTTTTTCGATGTAAAGGATAACTTTTTTAAGGATTTAACAGCCCAATGTTTTTCTTCTGTCCAGGGCGACAGCGGTGGCCCGTTGATGTACCAGATGCCGAGCGGGCGCTGGGCCATCGTGGGCATCGTGTCTTGGGGCAAGGGCTGCGGGGAGCCCTCGCACCCCGGAATCTACACCCGGGTCGACAAGTACCTCGGGTGGATCGTCGACAACGTGCAGTTTTAAATGCTCAAACCTTAATATTATTATAAAACATGGACTAAAGTTAGTCATGGTTTAGAATTGATGCTAACTCTGTCTTTCATTCAGCAAATAATAGTGACAGTATTTTGTTTTAAGCTATGACTAACTTTAGTCCATGTTTTATAATAAGGGAGTTTTCTTTCACACTAGCATTTTGTCCAGCGCAGCCTTGCTACTATTTCTTGCCTACGCTGCGAAGGCAAGAAATAGTAGCAATATGAAAGAAAGAAAGAAACTATGAAATAAAACAACTTATTTAGGTGGTGAACATGCCAAAATGTTTATTATTTAACCCGAGATGTTTCGATCAGTTTTCAGCGGCCGTAGTCACGAGGAGACTAATAATATTGTGAAACACCTATAAAATTATGGGAGAGTCTAATGGAGTTCCCAGACGGTCAAGCAGTTTGATGTAAAGCACTTCTATTAAAGCTTGCTTTAAGCGTTTTTACTGTCTACAATGTTTGCTTGATGCTTGAGTCTAGCATTTTTTAAGAGATTTTTGGTCGTTTGTCTGTTTGATTTGTGTGACCAAGCAACAGAAACACAGAAAATCAACGTACTTGACGACAAGCTGTTTGGCTGGAACCCATTAATCCAGAAAAGTGGTTTTATTTCAAATGTGTAGAGCTCGTAGAAATATAATAAAATAAAATGTATGTTTATAATAATGGTACCTACTTATTGTACAGTCAAAATCCTAAACTTCTTATTTTATTTTTTATTTCAAAATTTTATATTATAAATGTTAGAAAAATTATACGGTATTTGTAAGAATACCTGTTTTTTCTGTCGGTTTTAGTGGACTTAGGTGTTATTTAACAAAACTAAAAAACGACTTTTTTGATTGAACTTAGGCTTAGGGTTACGGAAAATCGACTGATGAACTCAAAACGCCAATTTTGATTCGTAACAAAAATACAGACCCTATCAAAGGTGTTAACTGACAAACATGCAAACATTCCATACATTTCAAACATTCATAACTCATTTTGAACTTCTTGTTAGTTAACACCTTTGTCCACTCACCCCTTCTAGAAAACTTGCCTAAATTTTAAGGCAAGTTTTCGTTCGTTTCCCCATCAATAGTTTCCTGGCTGCGTTTTCTTCGATTATGTATAATAGTATATTTAAAAAACGCCTCGCAACTGTATTTATCATAACATTGACATGGTAACTGTCTCCCCACATTCCTCAATCGACTTCAGCATATCCAGGACTTGGGCTTCCTTCAGCACCGGATGGAAGGTAAACGCCATTCGGAAGAAGTTTTTGTACTGACGCACGGGGGAGTAGGCCACCATCAGACGAGAGGATAGCGTGAGCAGTTCCTTAATTTTCGGTGTTATCTGAAAGAGAAATTGTCAGGTAAAACGTTTGAGGGTTTCTTGCTCATTATCACCACTGGGCCTTTTATGTGATATTTGTTTCCGAGTCATGGTTGTGTATATGTTTATGTAGTATATTTTCTCAACATTTATATACATAATTATATTAAAAAATATGTCCGTCATCTAGTATCCATAACACAAGTGCTTAAGCTACTTACTTTGGGCTAGATGACAGGTGTGAGTGTAAAAATAATTATTAAATTAATTAATTAAAATAATTAATTAATTATGTGCCTACTATTAGGACGCAGGACTACTCTATGAATGGGAGAATATCTAGCCGAGTGCACATCAGTTGGTATTAGGGTGCTTTCTGATGTTCGAAGGAATTTCAGATAATATAGTTTTGGTCACCCATCCAATATGATCGGCCTTAGCGAACATTGCTTCGTTTGTGCAATCGCATGCCAAGTGCTCTAAGTCGCGCTATCGAGATCCTCCTCTAGTGGCTACTGCTATTTTGTTTAATAACGTGATTGAATATCTACGTAAGTAGATATTATTCCATCACGTTATTACACAAAATTAGTTTATTCATATCTGGTATGATTACAATACACTTACGAATCGTCATAGCTTTAGACATCGAAAACTTATGTGCGCAGCATCATGCCTCGGTCTATAATGATAGGTCTCCAAAATCCACCCACGTACCAAAGTTGATACTAAATGTGTCAGAGCACAACGCATCACTAGCAAAACGGCAAGCGGGTAGGCTGTAGAGAAACCCATTACTGTCAACGAGGTATCACATTGCAGGTATATACATTGTAAATTATGCACAATCCCACATTTCGCCAATCACATAAACCAAAACATTTAATTAGCAATTAACATATACATACAGACATACAAGTATTCAATATCTAGCGATAAAATCTAGGCTATCCGTTCGTAAACTACCGGGAGGCCCTGTCCCAAGAAAAACGGGCAAAAAGATCATGTATTTTACTCTACAATTTAAACTTAATGAAAGATTATTTGAACATTAATAAATGAAAAATGGGTACAAAGAAAATTTTGGGTAGAAAAAGTTCGAAATGAGATTTTTTCGTTCAAGACTTTCGTATAATATTTCGTTCGAACTTATCTGACCACAATTTTCTTTATTGAAAGATGTCAATCACAAAGAATTCCTTTTACCTTAGCGCCTAGTACAACAAACTTAAATAGAGACCAATCACCTTATGCATCAGCTCCCACCACTCCTCGTCCTCTTCGTGGCCCCTCATGAAGGTGGGAATGTACCAGAAGCAGACGTTAGGGCAGTGCAGCGTCTCGGTCACCAATCTGAACCCTGGCCAGGCCGCAACCGTCTCGAAGCAGTACTGGGCCAGGCTCATCGTGTGGTCAGTCAGGTAGGCCAGACCATCGTCCCCTCGCGCCTTCCACATCATCCACAGCTTGAATGCGTCTATCTGGAGAATCAAGCACAAACTTAGCCGATTTCAAATTTACTTTGATTTTACTTTGTAGAGGAAGTCTTCTAATATTATAAAGCTGAAGAGTTTGTTTGTTTGGTTGGTTGGTTAAACGCGCAAATCTCAGAAACTACTGGATCAAATTGAAACAATATTTTTGTGTTGGATACTCTAATTATTGAGGAAGGCTATAGGCTATATTATAACAACCGACATTATCGCGAGCGAAGCCGCGGGCGTACTAAGAACCACTAGTATACTAAGAAACAGTCACGATGGGGTCGATGGGATACTGGCATCTAATCATATTTACAAAAGTCCCTAAAAATAATAAAGGAAAGAAAAAAGAAACTTTACTACAGACAATGGAGAGATGCAAAATGTAAGCGAAGCTGACAAATTAGCAATATACACTAATTGATGATGAATATGATAATGATGATTAGTTGACTGAGGAACTCGCTAGCGCAGTGGCATAGCGCGCTAGGCCTGGGATTGCGTAAACTAAGCAATGTTCGCATGGCCGGTTATTGGATGGGTGACCAAAAACGTATTATCTCAAGTCCCTCCGTGCTTAGGAAGGCACGTTAAGCCGTTGGTCCCGGCTGCATCTGCAGTCGTAAATGCCCACCAACCCGCATTGGGCCAGCGTGGTGGGTTATGGTCCATTCTCCCTATATTCCATCCATAAGGAAGGCCTGTGCTCCAGCAGACAACAAATGAGCTGTTCCCTATATATTTGGTTATATAGTGCGTTTCATCTTATAGTTCCTATGCCGTGATGATGGCTGCCCTGTCTGACAACAACATCAACCCGTAAGTCATAGTTGCAGGTTTTTTTATGTTTTATAGACAATCTTTGAGAAAATGATGTCCAATACATAGAAAAGTGATGAAATATTAATTGTGTTAAAAGCTAAGTCGTTTTGTGAACGTGAAAAACGTAAGGTGGTGCCGCATAATCCATATTAGTGTGTACAAGTTCGGATTGCCGCCATTAAATTGGGTTACCAGTATCTGTTTGATTAATGAATAAAATATATTTATTTCAGTTTTATAACTGTAAATAAATAGTACTAATAACGATTTAACGACTGACAAGAGTGATGTAGACATGTTAGATGAACACAATTATTGTTAATGATAATAAATATAATATTTTATTATAATTTAACCTTTTTTTACTTAATGAGTCTATCCTTCTTACGTCAGAACAATTTATATTTATCTATCTAATTTCTTCCATACTATTATTGCCATTAACTAACTGTTCTCGCAAATTTTGACGAGCTTTGGCTTATAACTTTCATAAAAAATCTAATATGTAACTACTACTTAGTACCGCAAGTGGTTATAAGTAACTTAATAAGATAGATGCATAAATAATTATACAGTTAATTGAAAAAAATCTCCCTGAATTAAAGGTAAGACAATAAAGTTGACATGGTATCATTTTTTGCAATACTACCACCATGACGGCATAGGAACTATAAGATGAAACGCACCCTACATTTAAGTGTTACATTTACATAATGGATATTGTGGTTCTACCTTCCTACCGCACTGGACACTCTTGTCGCCAGTGTCGTAGCTCACGTCGTAGAACTTGTCCTGCTGGAAGAGATAGTTCGCGGCGGCGGCGTTGGCGGCGTGCAGGAGGCCGCGCCTGCGCACCCCCAACACCGAACACTGGAGAGGGGCGCCCGCCATCTTGTGGGGGTTCCAGGACCACGAATCTGCCCTGTAAAATACGGAGCATCCCATTTCAACATACATACATACATAAATCACGCCTATATCCCCGAAGGGGTAGGCAGAGGTGAACTAGCACCCACGTTTCGCCAATTATGTTAGGGCCCATGTAATAGGTGGCGAGCCTATTGCCATTTATCGGGCACAAAAGTCGCAGTGCTATTGCTAGGTGATATAAGAGGAACGCTGCTGCCCATTCCTCATCGCACCACACTGCACCACTAGAACATTGAATTCATAAAAAAATAAATTAGGTAAAAGTTTTAGGGACTGTTTTACAATCGACAAGTAAGTTCGAAGTAGCTTACTTTGCAGTTCAATTGACATATATTTCATATTATTACAACTGTCAAATGATCTGCGAAGTACTTCGAACTTACTTGTCGATTGCGTAACAGGCCCTTAATGTATCTGACAGCAATTATATAATGCAAAAGTAACAAGACGTTGCCACGTAACGGCTCTATGACAATAGAGGATATGTAATCCTCTTTACAACAGGAAACCTGTAGGAAAGTATGTAAACACACCCTTTGCCTACCTACTCGATAAAAAAGTGTGTTTAGTTCCTATTCTCGCCACTTGTGGCAGCACTGTTGTTAAAGTGAATAGAGCTGCAATAAACCGCGTTTTAAATTATTTCCTCTTTTATTCAGTATATTTTCTACAGAATCCACATCTGGGTTTCCCCATTTCCAATTCTAACTGCCGCTCTCAGAGACGTCAAACACAAATGAGTATTTAATACAAGCGAATGTCAATCAAACGTTGGCGGTGTGCAGAAACCTGCGCCTGCGCATTCTGTAGCACCGAAACTGGAGAGAGGCGCCCACCATCTTGTGAAAGAGGAAATCTACCTTATTTTTATTCTAGACAGGGAAGCTCTTGCCCTTCATCTCACCTGCGCCCGTACCATGAAGTATTAGTGCGATCCAAACGCGGGTGACAAAACGGGACGCCGCTCTACTCGGCTTATAGCATTGTCTCACTTTGACAACGGGAATTGACGCGTTTAGAGTTCGTGGTAAAGCACCCGATGGTAAGTGACGATGGTAAGTGACCCGATGGAATCGAGCTTCAGCTGGAACCCTCAACCACAGATAGGCTTGGCTATCTTTTCTTACATTGTCGGACAATAATGCTGTTAACATTCGTATTATGGCGACAGATTTTGATAAGATGGTGGTAGCTAGCCAGGCGGACTTGAAAGAAATCCTACCATATACAAATCGAGTACAAAGTACCCCTCTGGGGATCGAACCCGGGACCTATGGATCTTAATTCCGGTGGGCGAACCACATTACACGCACCAGCTTACTTTATACATAAAAAAACGTATAAAATAAATAAGCAGGAAAGTACACAAAATGCTACCTTTCGATTCCACTGAGCTTGCGTCTATGCGCCGGGGAAAGTATCAGACTTCCCCCCCAGCATGCCTGAAACAGTCACAATAATAAAAGTTACTAAAATAATTTACATACATACATACATAAATCACGCCTATATCCCCGAAGGGGTAGGCAGAGGTGAATTAGCACCCACGTTTCGCCGATTACGTTAGGTCCCATGTAATAATAGGTGGCGAGCCTATTGCCATGTATTAGGCGCAAAAGTCGCAGTACATTGCTAGGTAGTGTAAGAGAAAAGCGAAAATGACTCATCACTGTCTTTACCCTTAGTCGCCTTGTACAACACCCACAGGAGAGATGGGGGTGGTGACAGACAATTGTATTCTATTATAAAATCAAATAATTTGTGTTCCTAAAATTATACACACCAATGACGATGATTCACACACATGGCGCAGTATGTTTCCTCTTCCATTTATTTCGGTGAGACGTCATCTAGCCATCCACTCCCTTTTGATTCATATCATTGATCGCATGGGAAAGGTGATAGTGATAAAACTCATAAATAAATGTATAGAAAAGAGACAGAAAGGCCCTGTCGAGAAATTGATGAACGGAGAGAACGATTAGGATGACAAGCGATCAATCTTTTGGCTTAGGTTTTACAGCCGGCCGCCTGCCTGACACCAACCCTCTTTGGGTATGCTGTTGTTGGTGGTTTGCCCTCCACCATTCGGGTGCCCCAAGGTGCTTATTGCACTTATTGGTGTACACTGGGCAATCTCCCTTAGTCGGCTTTTAAGACTCCACTTGGATGAGTCTGGGCTGGCACATTCTATGTTATTTTCCGCTCCGAGACTAGCATAGAAAACCCATACCTACTCTACAGTAAGTATGTACATTGTCTTAAAAAAAATCATTACTTACATCGACGTGCATCCAAACGTCGTGTTTGTTGCATACGTCAGAGATGGCCTCCAAGTCGTCCACAGCTCCCAGCACCGTCGTGCCGGCTGTAGCGTTCACCATCAGTGGATACCGTCCAAGGTTCTTTTCCCTTCGAATCGCGGAGTCCAGTTCTTCCACCATCATCTGACCCTGGTCGTTCGTCCTTATGACCTTCACGCTCTCTGTGCCGAATCCCAGCCAGTGAGCGGCTTTCTTTATGGAATAGTGGCTCTGAAATTAGACAATGTTCGAAAGTTAACAGAGTGTCCCTTAATTGTAAAATTAACATGAGTCTTGATTATTTTCCTTTGCATACAATCATCAAATCCATCTCTTCATTAATAGGTTACTTGAAGGAGCATATGGGGAAAAAAATACAAAAAAAAAATTTTTTTTGTACAATAATGTGATTAGAGAAAGGTGTGATTTGAAAAAAGATGTAAATAAGGGCTTAGTCACGTAGAAAATCGAGAAAATGTATGGGGAAGTCTTCGACGGATCGTATGAGAACGCATGAGAACATTATGAGATTGGATAACTACTGCTGTAAGAGAAATGCATGACATGATGTATGTATGTATAAAAAATATATTTACTCCCTCTTTTACGTTAGATGCAGTATCGCCACATGAAGCTAACATTTTCCAGTATACCTCTGTAAGCTAATACGCGCGTTAAAAAGCAGACAACTGTATTCTGCTCTGCTAAAACATCAGAAAAGTAAAGGACAAGAAAGTAAAGGTAAAAGAAGGACACTCACATCTTCCGAGGTGAAAAGCACTAGCTCAGGCAAACCCCTCATGCCCTTAACCTTGACTTCGGGGAAGGCTTTGTATCTAGCTGCCACCACTGCGTAGAACAGGGACATACTGCCGCCGGGACTGAAGATGCCGTCGCCGTCTGGAATCCCGAATAGGGTGAGGATGTGGCGCAGCATCTTGAGCTCGATGAGGGTGAATGCTGGAGCTACCTCGTAGGTATACCTATAAGGTGTAAGTGAATAAATGATAAATATTTCTTCAACTCACACCTATAGTCTAGCCGAAAGTAAGTAGCATAAGCGCTTGTGTTATGGATAGTAGATGACGGACAAATTTTAAATACACAATAATTTTATTTCAATATTGGAAATATACTAGTTGACTAAAAATCCGAATTAACACTCATTTCGCCAATAAGATTATTATGGGACCTACTCCTATATGTGGCGAGCCTACAGCCATCTATCGGGAATGTAAATCACAGTAAATTTTCCAGGTGGTATAAGAGGAACGCTGCTGTACATTACTCATCGCTGTCTTAACCCTTAGTCGCCTTGTACGACACCCGAAGCCTACGGGCCCTAGGAATGTGTTGTGTAGATGAGGGGTGGTGATAATTGTATTCTGCTTTGCCGTCACCACACTGCTACGTAAAAGGTTACCTATTACAAAGTAAGGCAGGCATCCTAGGTCAGTCAGCAGTTAGATATTTCTCAATGTACGCTGACAAAGTTATCCTTAAGCCGTTTGAAAAGTTGTTTGCCTTCCTGACAGATACTTCATAAAGACCTAGGAAATGACAACACGGAATACGATAAGACGCTTCTTTTCAATGAATAATACCTACATAATTGTTATGAGTAGGGCACACTGACTTATTCATACTTGCATTGCATGCATACATAAATCGCGCTCATTTATAACAGAAGGGTTAAACAGAACTGTATCCACAATTCCACAGTCACATCCAAATTTCGCCGACTTATAACCAGGTAAGGGTGTCGACCACAGATATATCAAATGTCGACTATGTTCTTCTTTAGATACAATATTATTACAAAATACTAATTCTAATAATATAGGTTAAGATTAGGCTACACTCACTCAAATGAAATTGGTCAGCGAATTTAGATTTCCTAATTCAAAATCTAGTTCTAAGCGCCTTCGTTGGTCGCCCATTGGTTAATTTTAAGGGACTGTTGTATAATAGTCTGCCTGTCTTACAGCAATGAATTCGGAATCGTAATGAATTTGCGCGAAAATCGTTACATCGCAACAAACTCTACCGTTAAGTATTGTAGATCTTGTAAATACAACACCAGTCCCTTTAGACAGGTTTCGAACGAATAGAATACTAATATATGAAACTGACCTATTACAATTGATATTTATTAATCTTAGTGAATACATATAAATTGTGACAATTTATTTAATTCTATTGATCACTTCCTCATTGTTATAAAATGTTAATAATTGCCACTTTGCAAACTGCAATCGCTAAGTATCTATTACAATTGCATATTTAAAGTTTAGCTGATGTTGTTATAATTAAATCTCTCCCGTGGGTGTCGTACAAGGCGACTAAGGATAAATCAGCGATGAGGAATGGGCAGCAGCGTTCCTCTTATATCACCTAGCAATAGTACTGCGACTTTTGTGCCCGATAAATGGCAATAGGCTCGCCACCTATTACATGGGACCTAACATAATTGGCGAAACGTGGGTGCTAGTTCACCTCTGCCTACCCCTTCGGGGATATAGGCGTGACTTATGTATGTACGTATGTATGTTATAATTAGATACATGAATAGTCACCATAATATGCATGTAGCTGGACATAATGTATTAGGTATTCGTTTGAAGCAATTTATAAGGATTTGTAGATAAAATTTCGGCTAAAGATTATTTTATTTTTAAGCATAACAACTAGAACATTATGAATACTATATTTCTTATTCTTCCTCTCTCTGCCCTGTTCCCAGTCTATCTGGGGTCAGCGCAGTATGTTTCCTCTTCCATTCATATCGTACGCCATCAAGCTACCCCTTTGATTCATGTCGTTCATCACACCGTAAATAAGTGTCGGTGCTAGTGATGAATGAATGTATAAAAAAGAGACGGAACGGACCATGTCGAAAGACCGATGAACAGAGAGAGTGATTGGAATGACAACACTCCAATCCATACTGCTCAAAGTTTTGGATTAGGTTTTACAGCCGGCTGCCTGCCTGACACCAACCCTCTTTGGGTATACTGTTGTTGATGATTTGCCCTCCACCATTCGAGTGTCCCAAGGCATTAGGTTACGTACACGGAGCATCTTCATTAGTCGACTTTTACGACACCCATGGGATGAGTCGGGGCTGGCACATTCTACGTTATATTTTCGCTCCCAGGCCAGTATGGGTATATTTCAGCTAGAAAATATTCCTATGAACACAATATTTCTAATTATTATTTAATTTTTATTTGAAGACGACAGAGAACCTATGGGTGTGTGTAGGTACCGTACTTACTGGCTAGTGTTGAAGGCTTCAGCGATCCATGCTCCTGACAGTCCGTAGGGGTCCGTGCCACCGTACAGCTGGTTCCTAAAGGTTGCCTTGCCAGTCTGCACGCTGTGTTTCAAGACCTGGCGGACGCATCGCTCGAGCTCTGCATCCGTTGATCCCTTTTTCACGTCCAAGTCTAATATAGCCTGAGAATATATTCGTGATTCTGTTATTTGCATTCACTAACTCATATCTTCAAGTTTAATGTGCATGAAATTCAGACTTGTGTGTTCTAATACAATTAATAACTAGAGGTTCAAAATTATACAAATTAAGGAAGTTCTCGCCTTAAAATATAGTACTGACTGTTAATACACCTAGCCCTACATAGCACATACATACATAACGCCTATATCCTCGAAGGGGTAGGCAGAGGTAAATTAACACCCACGTTTCGCCAATTATGTTAGGTCCCACGGCCCCATGTAATAGGTAGCGAGCCTTTTGCCGTTTATATGGCACGAAAGTCGCAGTACATTGCTAGATGGTATTAGAGGAGCGCTGCTGCCCATTCCTCATTCCTGTTTTAACCCTTAGTCGCCTTGTACGACACCCGCTGGAGAGATTTAGGGTGGTGACAATTGTATTCTGCTCTGCCGTCACCACGCTGCAGAATATAGACAGGTTAAACTACGGGACTGAAAATAGTTGTCCGTGTGCGTAATGCTGTGTGGTGACGGCAGAGAATACAATTGTCACCACCCCCTTCTCTCCCATGGGTGTCGTACAATGCGACTCAAGGCAGCGATGAGTAATGGGCAGCAGCGTTCCTCTTACGATTATAGGAGATTGGGGGTGGTGACAATTGTATTCTGATCTCCCATCACCACGGCACAGTATGCGTTTTTATGTACGTAAAAAAACGTATGAGTGATATGATAACGTGCGACAGGAATTACGTAGTTTGAAAAATGCGAATGTTAAAACAAACAGTATTCGGGTTCTGTCAAAGCAGGTAAAGTAACATCATATTTTATAGCAAAACAAACATAGGGGGATGTCAGTGACTCCTCGGTGTTAGCACGGTACCGTGAATGGCACACATTAAAATGCCAAAAAAAATTTTGAACATAGAAAAAGCGCACGGAGTATTTCCAAAAAAAATGTGCTAAATAATTATTGCCGAGTATAGCACAGACAGCCGCCCGAATTGGCGAGGACGCTGGTTCAATTCCCGCATCAAGACAATAATTTTTCGAAATTATTTTTTATGATTTTTATAGGCGTCTGTCTACCCGGAATGCAGAGGACGTGGGTTCGGTTCCCGCAAGAGTATAGTTTTTCGAACATTTTGTAACCACAATTTTTTTGTGATAATTTTTCTAACATTTATATCTAATATTCGATTTTAATTTTAACATTATATAAATGTTAGAAAAATTAGTACAAAGTTAATACAAAATTAGGATAGCAGCGGACGCGGGTTCGATTCCCGCCTCAAGATCATAATTTTTCGAAATTCTTTTTCTAACCATTAAAATCGTTGTAATATTTATATCTAATGTTCAAATAAAAATTATAATTATTATTTCGATTTTCATTTGATTTTTTTTATTATCGAGTGGTATAGGCGTCTGCTCGGAACGCGGAGGACGCGGGTTCGATTCCCGCAGGACTATAAAAAAAATTTCGACCTTTCTCTAAACACAAATTTCTTTGTCAAAATACTTTAAAATATTTACCTCCAACTCCTCGGGTTGTTTGAACCGAATTAAAGGCGCCCCTTCGCTCCGCTCATCATTCACGATCTTGAACACTTTCTCCAGAAACGTGTGGCCATTCAACTCCATGGCTGACGTCTGATTGCAGCAGTTGGCCGCGAGCCACTGAGCCGATGTCTCATCTCCCGCATGGGCATGCCCTACGAGGCGGACTTAGGGTCAGTTCACACCGAGACGCGACGCGGCGCGCACTTTTTAACATACATACATCATAAATCACGCCTACATCCCCGAAGGGGCAGGCAGAGGTGAACTAGCACCCACGTTTCGCCAAATATGTCATGTCATCAGTCCCATGTAATAGGTGGCGAGCCTATTATGGGGCACAAAAGTCGCAGTACATTGCTAGCCTAGGTGGTAAAAGAGGAACGCTGCTGCCCATTCCTAATCATATTCAGATTTATCCTTAGTCGCCTAGTACGACACCCACGGGAAAGATGTGGGTGGGGTGGTGACAATTGTATTCTACTCTGACGTGACCACGCGGCTTACTTTTTAACATATCGATACAAAATAGACACGGTAACTCTGAGCATTCCATGCACTCACCATGCGGGTGCCGGGTCCATAGTGTTGCAGAATGGGCAGTCAGTGACAGCGTTTGGGACTTGTGACCCTAGTGTAGGTTTATGGGATGCCTTCACAACATGTCAACACTCACCTTCGCCATCACGAATCTCTCTGCCTAGCCATATCTGGTAAGATTGCGTGAAAGCCGCCTTAGAGACACGTTCCAGTGTAGAACTCACGAAAGCTCTAGACAAGCCAACAGCCAAAGTCTTATAGTAATGGAATTTAGCTGGTATACCTACCCCTTACTACTTTATTTACTTTTTTTCTCGCTCTTGGCCTTCATCTCACCTGATGGTAACTGACGATAAGGGCCGATGCGACCCTCAACCACATAGCTATCTTATCACTCATTGTCGGAACACAATACTGCTGTTAACATTATTGTTATGGCGACAGATTTTGATAAGATGGTGGGGGTAGCTAGACAGGCGGACTTGAAAGAAGTCCTACCACCAACCAAACCGTGTATTTTTACTCCCCTGGGGATCGAACGCGGGACCTCTTAATGAATCTTAACTTCAGTCTAGTTAAATCACTAGACCACGCGTTTAATACTTTTACTTCACAAAAAGATACACTGTACATTAGCTACATGAATTGGAAATTGGGACTCGAAACCACTGGCCTCTTCAAGCTTCGTCGCGTCGCATCGCGTCGGCTCTCAGTGTAAATTGACCCTTAATGAATTCAGTGCCGCCGCCGCGAATGCAATTAGTATGCAGCGGTCATGTAAAGATGTGCCTTTGAGCGACAGTTATTTGTTATTTGACTGACGGTTAGGTTGAATGGTCAGATCGTTGGCTATCTACCAAAAGGTCCCGGGTTCGAATCCTAACAAATCATCAAGCCTATATCCCCGAAGGGGTAAGCAGAGGTGAATTAACGCCCACTTCGCAAATTACGTTAGGTAGGTATCATACAGTAGGTGAAGAGCCTATTGCAATGTATCAGGCACGTAAGTAGCAGTATATTGCTAGGTGGTACAAGAGGAATGCTGCTCTACCCATTAAACGAACCAGCGTCGTCCGTTATCAGGACGGCTGCATTTTCACATTTTCGAAAAATTATGCCATGTTTCTAAAATTTTCTCGTGTCTTTTTCTTTGTATATTTTTATAACCAACATTTTATAGGTAATGTTTGCACAACAGGACAATAATATTAATGATAATTCTAATTCCTAATTTGCCCACCGACTTACAGATACAATAGGGATGATGACACTAACAAAGAATCACTGATTAACTGCCGCACTCAGAGACGTCAATTAACTTTAATGAGTATTTAATGTCAAAAATTTTCATTCAAATCTAGATCATAGACCCGACAAGAAAAGCGACTAGTTTTGAATTGTCATTTTTTGACTTTAAGTACTCATTAACGTTATTAGACGTCTCTGAGTGCGGCAGATAATGATTTAATAAGGAGATGAAATGAAAATGATAAGGAAATTTGTTAAAAGACACTTGTTATCAGATTATACTTGTGATTGATATTTATTTTATAAAAGTAAAGGAACATGCAATAAACTTAGCAATCCGCGAATCCGCCATATTTGCTAAAACGCCGCGTGACGTCATTATTTAGTTATCTCCATTTTGACATTTTATTTGCCTATCAAATTCACTATTTTAATTTAATAATGCAATTTCAAATTTCCTTGGCAGAAATTTTTAATTGCATTATCCAAAATATGTTTTTTCTATCAAAATCGAAAGTTTTCACAAAATATAAATTTATTTTGGGTAAAGTAGACACGTAAGAAAAACATGGTGTGCCTAGTTTTTCAAAATTAGTCATCATGCCTATTTGCATAAAAAGTGCAATCTGCCCTAATTGCAGTCGCCCAGACGCGGTAATGTCAGTGTTAATTGCGTAATTAACGAGTTTATTTTCTCGTTTATCACTAGGAAACAATTCCATAAGTACTTTGCCCTAGAATGAAAGTTATCAATCAAAGGTATTAATTAATGTGTTCCATTTACCGTGTCTATATTAATTAAGGACTTACATAGGCCGTGTGGTGACGGCAGAGCAGAATACAATTGTCACCTCCCCCAATCTCTCCCGCGGGTGTTCAAATTCACCGATCAATTCCCATTAACCTCACTGATGAGTCCTTGTGGGGTGTGGGAATTCATCATCACCAGCCTTTTAATACTCACCAACCCGCACTCGGCCAACCAAGACTTAATTAACTTGCCGAAATTTCTCTAACCTTTTTCAAACCACAAATTTCTTTGTGATAATATTTCTAACATTTTACTGCGGCACTCAGAGACGTCAAATAACGTTAATGAGTACTTAACGTCAATAAATTACAATTCAAAACTAGTCGCTATTATTGCCGGGTCTATGATCTTGTCGGGTCTTTGATCTTGATTCGAATGAAAAAATTTGACATTATAATAATAATAAAATAATAAAATCATTTATTCTCCATCACAATCAAGTATGCACAACTTATAATAAAATCTTTAAAAGATTGCTTAGTTATATAATATGATGTGCGAAGGGACGGAACGGACGGAAAACGGGAAAGGACGGAAGGAACATTAAATACTCATTAATGTTAATTGACGTCTCTGAGTGCGGCAGTAAGTGTTGAAATAATAAATCAAAACGATAACTTTACGTAATGATATTGTGGCCAAAGATTACAATTCAATTATGACAAGCAAAACAAACTGTTGTGTTGTGTGGCTGTTGACTGAGCCTAATTATTTCACCCATATTATTTGGTTAGAACGCGGAGCAATAATCAACAACGACCGAACGTCCAGACGTCCAGAACCAAATAGATTTCACATAACACTTAACAATAAGTAACATTTTGGGTACCAAAGCAAAATTGAATGTTTTCTATACAAAAACTGACAATAATAACAAGCCATGAATTTCCGGAAGCGTGCCCGGTCCAGAAAGAACTCGTTGAACGTCGTTGTGACCGCAGAAAAGTGGAAACAGAACAGAAAGATGTCCAGAAGGGACACCCACGCACTCGAAGAGTCTGATGATGACGACCCCAAGTACGTTGAGATCAAAGATTGGGTCGAGGAGTTCTTCCAGAGGAAGAGCGAGTGCCCTGATGATCTTGATCAGGATGTCGAAGTGAGGTTGACTAGGAAACAGACTCTGGTGCTATCGACATTGGTGCCAGACGAAATTCTTCTCATGGACAAGTATGTCTTTTGAGATTTTTTTTATGTCTCCTATTTTGATCACAGATTTTAACAGACAGAGATTACGTATACTAAATCCTGTTATCCAGGAAGGGGTAGGCAGAGAAGAATTAAACCCGTATTTATAAACATCCCTGTTAGGTGCGTTAACGCACAGGGTCCCAAAAACCTATTCATAGACAATACTTGAGTGACAAAACGCATTGAGAAAAATGTCTTACTTCGCACAGTGTTGCTTCTTTACTTATACAATACAAGTATTGTTTGTGAATACGGGTGTAAGACGTCCACGTTTCGGCACTTAAGTTAGGTCCCATGTCATTATTGCCATCAATCTTGTACGTAAATCGCAGTACCTATACTGCTAGATCGTTGTAGAGAAACACTGTTGGTATTGCTCATCACTATAGAAATCTAAAACACCCGCGGAAGATATGGGAGTGGTTACAATTGTATCCTGCTCTTACTTTTAAATTCAATTGCATATTTCCGAAGGATAACTTTAAATACAACACAAATCAATAAGACTACATAAACCCAGACCGATTTGAGATGCTTTAATTTAATGATTAACATAATATAATAAAATAATCATTTTATTCTAGATCATTAGTTAGGCTAATAGAAATAGCGACTAGTTTTGTATTAATACCGAAAATCACGCTAAGCAACCCTTATCTTTAACATTATGTTCCAGATTCGATATTACAGAACCGAAACGATTCGTGGGAGTATTGTTAATGGCAGACGTGTCTGGATACACTGCCCTCTCCGAACGCTACAATAACACCGGCAAAGGAGGCACATACCGACTGACTGCCACATTAAATACCTACTTAGGATCGCTTATAGAGCTTATTTACAGCCACGGCGGAGACATCATCAAGTTTGCGGGAGACGCTTTCCTAGCTCTGTGGAAAGCAGACAAAAACGGTTTCATCTGCCATACTATTCATGCCGTCATCGCCTGCGCGTTGATCATTCAGCATTCATACGCTTCATACGAAACTGACGTGAAAGTTAATTTAAAAGTTAAACTAGCTATATCTGCGGGCAATCTAATGTTTACTCCGATTGGCCATGGTATTGATATGAGCTATGTAATTTTTGGACTGCCCGTTCTAGAAGCTAAAGCAGCTGAAAGTGTTTGTGCCTCTGGAGAAGTTAAGCTAACAGCCACTGCGTGGGGACATTGTTACTCTAGAAATTATGATTACGTTGTCCATGAAGATGGACACGTCACTATTAAAGCTGTACTTTACGATCCACGTGACAAAGATATAACTAGGCCATTCACCGGATTTGGACCTCTGATGAATCAACACAAAAGATTCACAATAGATAACTACCCCGATTATATGTGGGAATCACCAGACCACCTGCATAGTGCCGAGGCGGCACGCAGAACTGAACTACTGAGTCTGAGAAAAGCTATTTTATACGCTGAAGAAACAAATATTGGATCTCTAATACGAAAATTTATGATCAGACCCGTCCTTACACAGATCGATGCTCACCAACCCTTAGAATTTTTAACTGAAATGAGACAAGTATCAGTTTTATTCATTACTCTGAAACCTAGAGAATGTCCTTTTTTACAACTGTTAACAATAGTCAATAACTCATACGAAATAACTTGTGAAATTGTATATAAGTCTATGGGTTGCGTAAATAAAATAATCCTCTTTGATAAAGACGTAATGATTCTGGTAATATTTGGTCTACGTGGTTTTAAGCACGAATCCGAGGCACATGAAGCACTCAAATGCGCATACAGCATTAAAAAATCCGTATCGGCTTTAGATGGTGTCCTAGAGGTTTCTATTGGTGTCACTACAGGCCAAGTATATTGTGGAGTAGTGGGACATCCTCTCAGAAGAGAATTCACTGTCATAGGTGCTGTGGTCAATAAAGCTGCTAGGTTGATGTGCGGCTTCCGCAATAAAATAACATGCGATGAAACTACGTTCGTAAAGAGCAAGATGTCTGGTAATGGCTTTACGTTGCAGCCTAATGTAGAACTTAAAGGAATTGTTCAACCTGGGAAAATATATGAATATTCAGAAGAAATAAGAGTTAAGGCATTATATGATATACCTATGACACCACCACTTCTAAACAGAAATGACGAACTGGAATATTTTGACAATTGGCTTGATGAATCCCACCTATCTTATAGAGATTATGATGCATTGTTAATCATGGGAGAGCCCAGAATAGGTAAATCTCGAATGCTTCAGTGGATGACAAGAAAAGCGCAATATAAGGGTTGTAAGACTTGTCTCATCAATTTAACAACAGTTCATTCCGCTACTCCTTATTTAGCTCTTTCTCAAATAATCAACCAGGTACTAGAATTGAAAGAATCGGTTGTCGGGTTTCTAAAGGAAGAAAGAATTATCCAATTGATGAAAGTATACAACGAAGATTTATGTTACTTAAACCACATAATCAAGGTGCGTTTTGCGTATCACGAGGGAATAAATTCTCTAAATGAAAATAAAAGAAGAGAAAAGACAATAGAAATCTTCACTAAGTTTATCAATTCCATACCGGAAACTTATGTGATATTTTTAGATGATTTACAGAATTTAGATTCAGAGTCGTGGGAGTTTATATGCATAATGTTTACTTGTTTGAATATATTCACTGTACTGACAGTATCGCGTGGTAAGTTTACCTCTACGCAAAACTGGCTATATAATCTATTTGTAAATAATAGCATAAGGAAAATAGTTCTTGGTCCATTGTCTTCAGGTTGGATAGCACCCCTTGCCTGCCAAATATTGGATGTTGATGCAGTGCCAAATGATTTATGTAATGCACTGAGGTTGAAATGTAATGGTATACCCGGACTTATAGAAAACTTAATCATAAATTTGTTTTCAAACGGAGCCTTAGAAATCAAAAAAATTAGATCAAATGAACTTGAACATTGGACACATGAAGATCTACAGTTTCCTGATATTAATTTACTGCATCCGCAAGCTATTAACGTAAAAGATCAAGCTATTCTCGATGAACACATAAAACAAAATTCTTCAGAAGACATAGGAATATGCACTGTAGTTAAAAAAGAAGATCTTAAAACAAATATAGATATACAGAATATCGATGCTCTAGTTATGATACAGATAGATTCCTTAACGCCATATCAACAGCTACTTCTGAAAATAGCATCAGTAATTGGTAACACTATATCTCGTGACTTATTAGAAAATATTATGTACGAAAATGATCCGATAACCACAGCTAAATCAATTAAAAGGCTTTATGCTATGAGAATCCTGTGTTGTGCAAATTTTCAAAACATGTTACGTTCTCTTGAAAACAATTTGGTATGTGATTGTTTATTTGATTATGAATCTGATAGCGAAGATAACTTGCCGAAATACGCTTATTGTAAGGTGATGAAATTCAGAAACAGTAGCACAAGGAAAACATGCTATGAACTATTGCCAATAAATCAGAAAAAAGAGTTTCATTCGAGGATAGTGTATTACTTAGAAAATAATGAGCACAAATGTACGAATTGTGGAGGTACTTTAACTGTAGTCCAGTCAACATATAATATTCAACAGGAAATACATTATAAAGACATAAGTTCTTATTCTTCTCAAACTTCAAGTACCACTGATGATGAAAACGAAGTGAATAGCATAGTATATAAGCCTGCAGATGACCAGCAAAGTTCAGTCAAAAAAGTAAAATCTGAGCTTTTAGGCGACACACAAAAATCTGAGATACCTAGAACCTTAAGTGGACCAATACGCGATCCAGAAAATTTATCTGAGAATTCCCGCATGATTTCCATATTAAAAACGAAAGGAAGTAGTGAAGTATCGCGTAGATCAACGAATAAAAGAGTAACCATGACTAATTTGTCTTTTAAGCAAGTGAAGAGCAATTCCGATACCGTTGAGGACAAAATATATGAAATGTTAAGACCAGTTGTCGAAGCTAAAACTATAAAAGATTGGCATAATATTGGCGTTATAGATAGTGAAGATAAATTGATACAAGAAAAATATAACAAGAAAGCATGCAACATAAAGATAGAAAAGAATGTATCTACCACTAATATAAGGAAATGCACGTGCTCAGAATTAAATATAACAATATGTCAACAACTAATACATCATGCTCAACAAGCCGAAATGAAATCAAAAGCTCTCCAATTTATGATATTACGTTGTTACTTAAATTTACTAAATAATGAGCTAGATGAAATTCTTCCTCAACTAGAAGACGCTGAGCAAATATGCGTAGATAAAGAAATACCTAACAATGTTATAAGCCGCTTTGAGAAACAAAGATACTTAGGAAAAATATATTCCATACGTGCTTCTACTTATTTAATGACTGGTAAATTGATGGCAGCTAAGCTAGAAATAGAGAAAGCTACCAGAATTTACAAAATAAATCTTTACAACGTATCGGAATATTTGAAATTTAGAAAAGCCATTTCAGTAATAAAGCGTAAAAGCAAACGGCTCAATGATATGGTATTAAAGTCGGATTCCGCCTTCTGTCTGAATGTTGCAACAATTTTGCATTCATCTCTAGGTGAAGATAAAATATCGCGCATATCAGCTTATCGAGCTCTGGAAATAATCCAAAACGTTGACTGCAAATTAATAGATGTGTGCGATGCGTTGAGTAATGCCATTCGGGTTGAGCTAGACCGCGAGGCTGTAGAATCCACTGCCGAAATAGAAAGACTGGCATGCCAGCTGCTTCAGAAAGTACCTCCTGTGCGAGTCGATGAGCTATTCGCTATCGGAAAGCTTTTCGTGGCGATATTCCGCGCAAGAATGGCACGAGGCTCCCTCTCAGCAACGGTTCGTGCTGGCTTCAGGGCTATTGCGATTAGTCGGTTCCTTCAAGCAGACAGTGTGTCGCTGGATATCATACCAGACTTGTTCTATATACTGCTATCGCGACGTAGGATAGAAGAAGCGGTGGACATTGTACAACTGGCTCTTCGATTAGGACAGTATCAGGCTTCCCACGATTGTGAAACTTGGTATTACGCGCTGTGCATGGATTTAATACTGGATGCTGGCTTCCAGTTGGAAACCCCTTACGAAATAAGCCGTTTCGCAGAGTACGCTTTAGGGAGAGGGAAGTCAGCGGGGCCGAGTCGCCGCCGCTTGGTTGTTGGACTGTGGACATACTGGCTGCGAGCAGACTTCGAAAGGAAAGCGAAGAGATTTGAGGCTGAAGCACTGAGTTGGACTAACAACAGTGCCGATAATGGCTCACTCACTTGTCTCTTGAGCGCTTTCAGACTTGCTGACGGCATGCTGGAGAGTCTGGCTAGAAAAGTGGATGATTTGAGAAAGGTAATTCTTTTCATCATCATCATTATTACATTAGTCGCTTTCTTTACCTTTGTACGACATCTGCAGGAGAGGTGAGGGGTGGTTGACAATTATTGTATTCTGCTCTGCCACTATACGTCACTATAAGCCATAATTATTGTGTCACTATACGAACTCGAAATAGCTAGACAGTTATAAATATATCTATGGTCTTCAATGCTGGCCTGGGAGCCAAAAAATAACGTAGAATAGGCCAGTCTAGACTCATCCCATGCATACATACATACATACATAAATCACGCCTATATCCCCGAAGGGGTAGGCAGAGGTGAACTAGCGCCCACGTTTCGCCAGTTATGATAGGTCCCATGTGGTCCCATCCCATGTCCCAGGTGGCGAGCCTATTGCCATTAATCGGGTACAAAAGTCGCAGTAGGTACATTGCTAGGTAGTATAAGAGGAAAGCTGCTGCCCATTTCTCATGACTAATTTATCCTTAGTCGCCTTGTACGACACCCACGGGAGAGATTTGGGGTAGTGACAATTTGTATTCTACTCTGCCGTCACCCATGGGTGTCGTAAAAGTCGATTAAAGGAGATTGCCCGGTGTAGATCAATAAGCACCTTGGGGCACCCGAATAGTGGAGGGCAAACCACCAACAACAGCATACCCAAAGAGGGTTGGTGTCAGGCAGGCGGCCGGCTGTAACCTAAGCCAAAACTTTGAGCAGTATGAACTGGAATGTTGTTATTCCAATCACTCCGTTCATCGATCTCTCGGCATGGTCCGTTCCGTCTCTTTTCTATACATTCATTCATCACTAGCAACGTTACGGTGTGATGGATGATATGAATCAAAGGGGAGTGGATGCCTTGATGACGTCTGACCGATATGAATGGAAGATTAAACATACTGCGCTGACCCCAGATAGACTGAGAACAGAGCAGGGAGAAGAAGAAGTTATAAATATATCTAGGGGCTTAGCCACGACGAATGGAAACTCAATTCAAATAGATTGCCCACTTGTCTAGAGAAGCTAATCAGCAGTTGGAACAGGTGGTGGACATGATGGAGCTCCGTTCCATAGCTGATCGGGAGCTGGGCAGACTGGAGAAGGATGCTCGCCTGATGCACGCAGTCTACCCCCGCTGGATAATTCTGAAAGCCAACTCGCTCAGCTTGTCAGGTCGGCAAGTTGCGGCCAGTAATACTTTTAACCAAGTGCGTGGAATTTAAACTTCGACGAATTTATTCTTTAGTAAAGGAACTCGCTAGCACAGTGGCATAGTGCGCTCGGCCTGCGGTTGAGGAAACTAAGCAATGTTCACTAAGGCCGGTCATGGGATGGGTGACCAAAAATTTCTGATCTCGAGTTCTTCCGTATTTCGGAAGCCACGTCAAGCCATTGGTCCGGGCTGCATCTGCAGTCGTTAATACCCACCATCTCGCACTGGGCCAGCGTGGTGGGTTATGGGCGTTATGGCCCATACTCCCTATACTCTTCCATCCATAGGGAAGGCCTATACCCCAGCAGTGGGGAAAACTAAAGGGCTGGTGATGATGATAATGATGATGCTACGTGCATGGCCGGTGACGGTTTAGGCTGTAGTTCACCAACAGTTAAAATAAGCGATTAAAAGATAACCGCCAGTTTTTGACAGTTCTTCCATACGACAAAATGTCAAAAACCGACAGTTAAGTAATAATCGCGTTGGTTCATTTTAAATTGTATGAAAGAATATTTCATTGAATGTGCCGGTACGGTTACGGTCATGGTATGGTAGGGTGTGGTAGGCAAAACCTTTATACCTTTAACGTTCCCAGGCTCTCGAAGAGGCGAGGCGTACCTCCAATCGTCTGGAAGAAGCGCTAGCCAAAGCCGCGCTGTCAAACTCAAAGTTCTGGGCTCAGAGCGCCCGGACTGGCCGGTTCCCCCCGTGGCCCACCGGCGCTGAGCACGCTCGCTCGTCCTGGCACCAGATACTCTACAAAATAACTACTGCGCGGCCATTTTGAAAACGGCGTAGCTTAAGCGTTGAATATTGGAAACCTTTTGACTTAGAGACACACCACGTTTCCAATGTTCAACGCATTTATTTGACGATTCATGGGTGTATCTAATATGAATAAACCATATTTTCATTTTCATCAACTTTCCGAAGTGCTGCCGGTACGCGACTCGAGTAAAGCCTACATTCGCTCATTTGATTTGATGCAACATTGACGTATTTGTAAAAGTTTATATTTTCACAGAAGTAGGAAATAAATTTTAAAGAATTTTACTTTTTAAATTTAATATTAATTTATCATCTCTTTTTTTACAAAAAATTAAATACGACATAGTTGCACCAAATGAGCGATTTGCTTACTTTCTTTTTGAATAGGGTCTGGAGTCTTATTTACTCCGAGGGTCTGGAGCGATAACCTTTTCATTCGCCTAAAACTTTGCAATATGAGAAAATATTGGTCTTTCTAGATTCAGTAACTACGTCATATAATAGGTCTGTGCGTTTTTCTTTTTAATTAATGCAGTTTAGTTAAATTAAAAAATATGTGATGCTCGAGGAAGTTTTTATGTCAAAAATAAAGATATTACGTTACGATATAACAACTTTTATCGTAAGAAATATTTCTTAAAAATAAAAACGTAAGAACCTAGTTTTATATTATATTTACAACATATCCAAAAAATATCTAAATTGGACCATGCTTACGGGGTTATCGCTTTTTGGACTAAAATTTACAGCTTCACAAACCTCCTAATTCAATCAAAGGAGATGTTCCAGAATTTATTAAATCGGACCCATATACTTGTACAGTTGGTAAATTGTTATGCGAATATAATTTTTTTTTAAATATTCGTAAACAAAGCGGAAACAATTATACAAAAAGCTAATTTAGCTAATCAAAACTTGTCTTAAAAACTAAACCACAAACCAGTTGTTATCTCTTTCGCTCTTTCGTAGCTCTCTGAAAAGGGCATTGAACGCTACGAAGTGAACTAAGCTGGCTACATTCACGTTGCTAAAATTGCTAAACGTCAATCATTGATATGTTATGTATTTGCTTAGCTATCCATTTGTTTTGACATGATTGTTATCGTTTATCTTCTGTCTTACCGAATGTTAATGTACAAAACACTTATTGTGAGCAGAATTTAAATAGAATTCAGACGCGTCTACAGAAGCATGAGTGAACAGAAATTAGTTTTTATTGGTTCAATCATTTCGTCGAAAAGTTTGAAGGAGCTGTCTGCATTTACGGGTTATTTGGCCGTGGAAAATGGAAAGGTAGTATCTCAAAATTTTCATATTTTAGATCTAAATCTATATTTTTGCTTTACGTATGTCACTTGTGGTTATTATATTTTCATGTGATCATGAGCTGTGAATTGTTCTAGATCATTTAATTGTAAGGATATTGTTATGAATTAAGGTGTTCCTACACCATGGCATAATGGTTTTCACAGCATAACTCTTAGCCAGAAAAGCAAAACGACACTTGGACCTAAATTTTTCTTGTGCCAAATAATGATACCTAACTAAACAATACAATAAGTTTGACCTTGAATAGCAGATGTAACATGTAACTGCCTACTAAAGTATATAAAAGAAATAAAATACGTATACCTACCTTGTCTTCTTTAACTAACTGCCGCTCTCAGAGACGTCAATTAACGTTAATGAGTAGGTATTTAATACAAAAAAATGCCAATTCAAAATTAGTCGCTAAGTATTATTGCCGGGTCTATGGTCTAGATTTAAATGAAATTTTTTGGCATTAATTACCAACTCATAAAAGTTAATTGACGTTTCTGAGTGCGGCAGTAAATCGTATAAACGAATTTAAATTAAAGGTAGTAGTAGTAGTAGGTACACGTCCATTAAGAAAACACAGAACTCTCAGTTCACGTAATAAATTTTTACATACATATTATATCACACCTATTTATCCCCGAACGGGAAGGCAGAAGTGAATTTACACCCACGTTTCGCCATTTAATAGTAGGTCCCAATAGAATTTTTAAGTCGAGTATATAAATTCGTTGATAGCAACTCGACATTGACCTAATGCCGTACCTACGTATTTATCTTCTACTTCTGTGACGTATGACTGTGACAACATACTGATCAATTTAGTATTGAACGTTAATTAACTTTAAATGGAAGTCTCAATTAAACTGATAACAACCTAAACAAATGAACGTTCTCCATAACAGTAGTAGGTATTTAATCATTTTAAGTCTTAGCGCTAATGACTAGTTTAAGTGCGCCCAATTTCAATGAGCGGTTCACATATGACTGCCTTATGATATAATGATTTTGATGATATATGTATTTAATGATTTTCATGTGCAATATGTGATGAAAAAAGTTATTGGATGGTCATCAATCTTACTTTAACAAATTTACGATTTGAATAGTAGGAACAAGCCGTGTTAACGAATAAACTTAATAATAAAATAATATCGTAGAGACACCTTTATACCTAGTAGGATACATACGTAAATCACACCTCTCTCCCCTAAGCGTTTGGCAGAGGTGTTTCGTGGCGAATCTATTGCCATTCACCGGGTACTTCGCATAAAACGTATAGTTTTTTTTTATAGGTATATTATCGCATCGGAGTAATTTGCTAGATGGCTTACTAGGAACGCTGCTGCCCATTCCTCGTTATATTATATATTATTTGTAATATGTTACATGTAACATATAACTAAGTGCCGCGGGTTTGTACTTGATTTGTTTGGTGGTAGAGCACTTTTCAAGTAGGTACGCCTGGGCTAGTTATCACCGTTTTACCAAAATATGTCACCCTAATAATATTCAACAACTGAAGATAAGTAGCTAACCTCTGTTGAGGGTTTTCGGTGAAGCTCGATTGCATCTTCGGCCCTTATCGTCACTTATCTTCAGGTGAGATGAAGGTATAGAGCTTCCCTCATCACCAGCCCTTAAATTTCCCCACTGCTGAGGCACAGGCCTTCCCTATGGATGGTAGAACACGGAGAATATATGGTTAAATAAATAGGTTTGCACAAATAATAATAATGTAAGCAAACAGCATCATTGCGTTCCGACTATTTGTGTCAAGATAGCCAGCCTCACTGTGGTTAAGGGTTTAATTTGAAGCTCTTCCAGGTGAAGATCGATTCCATCTTCGGCCCTTAACGTTATACATTATTCTATTTGATTTTAATTTTAACATGATATAAATGTTAGAAAAATTACTACAAAGTTTTTAGTGGTTAGAAAAAGAATTTCGAAAAATTATGGTCTTGAGGCGGGAATCGAACCCGCGTCCGCTGCTATCCGGGCAGGTGCCTGACCGCTGGACCACCCAAGACACTATACATTATTATACCCTCGTCGTATTCGTCACCTACCATCTCCCCTGAGCGGCAAATCTATTCGAGCGCGTAGAATACAAACATTAGTTTTTGACAGCTTCTCTCTATTTCTCCCTCTCTCATTTATCTATGCATTCGAATTGATTGGCCTCCTGTCTAGGCCCTCTGGTGAGTTAAAGGTCAAAAGCTTCCAATCTAGCATAAAAATATGGAAACATAGGTTTGCACCAACAATGTAAAGAGCAATTCCTCTTTCAGATAGCAAAATTGGGCACCACAGAAGAATACTCGAACCATGACCAGTCCGGATCGTTTGCTGGGTTCAAAGTGGTCCGCTTGACCGATAACCAGTTTGTGATGCCGGGTCTGGTGGACTGCCACACGCACGCCCCGCAGTTCCCCAACATCGGCCTTGGGTTGCACTACCCGCTGCTTGACTGGCTAGCCAAGTACACGTTCCCGTTAGAGAGCCAGTACGGCGATACGGAGTTCGCGGCGGAAGTCTACAACGCTGTCGTTGTAAGTGGTTCTTCTTACACGGGCAACTAAAGGATGTTCCAAAATGTATGGAGTTTGGCCCATATATTTGTACAATTCTTAAGTGTTAAATTCCTATATTTAAGCTATGTTTTTTGGCTTGTTGTATTTGTGTTTAGCCGTAGTTTGCAACTATGGATGTAGTTTAAAAACAGGACTGAGCACTAGAGCCGAAAATGTTCGTCCTCTTCTAATACGGTGACCATGTATTTTATGCATAAGAAAATAGTGAGACTAGTCGGACTACACTAGTTCGACCCAGTCTTGGGCATGATAAAACCCTAAAAATGATGAATATAAGAAATTTTTATTGCGTTCATAAGCATTGACAATATTTTAGTATTATGCACTATGAATTAATGTTCGTGTGAATTTTCACCAAATTTATAATAAAACATACATAAATCAGGCCTACTACGTCCACGTTCGCCAATTATGTTAGATCCCATATAGGTGGCGAGCCTATTGTCACGGAAATCGCAGTAAATTGCTATGTGATCTAAACGGAACGCTGCTGCCCATTCCTCATCACTTATTTATCCTTATTCGCCTTGTGCGACACCCACGGGAGAGATCTGCCGTCACCACACGGCATGTGGCAAAGGCTTTGTAATAATGCTTAATATATTTTTTATATTCCTTTTTCTTCTATTTTTCTTTTAGAAAAGGTTATTGCGCAACGGCACTACCACGGCTTGCTACTTAATTTTAAGACTTCTTTTTCTTTGTAATAATAATGCTTAAAATTTATTTTTCTTTTTTTTTAATATAAATTTTTTGTTATTTTAGAAAAGGTTATTACGAAACGGCACCACCACGGCCTGCTACTTCGGCTCCCTCCACCTGGAAGGCACATTGGAACTGGTGAAGAGTGCGCTCAAGCACCGGCAGAGAGCGCTGGTCGGCAAAGTGAGCATGAACCTCAAGAACGACGCCGGTTACTACAACGACACTAAAAGCGAGTTGGCCGACGTCGAGAATTTTGTTAAGACAGTGTTGGAATACGAGGTAAGTGGAATCATCATCATCACAAGCCCTTTAATGTCCCACTGCTGGAGCACAGGCCTTCCTTACGGATAGAAGAGTATAGGAAGAATGGCAATGGCAATGGAAAGTCGCAATACATTGCTAGGCGGTATAAGAGAAACGTAAACTAAGTAATGTTCGCTAAGGCCGTTCATTGGATGGATGACCAGAAATTTATTATCTCGAGTTCCTCCGTGCTTCGGAAGGTACGTTAAGCATTTGGTCCCGGGCGGTTGCATCTGCAGTAGCTAATACCCACCAACCCGCACTGGGCCAGCGTGGTAGGTTATGGCCCAATTCCTATAAATTATATTTATAGGAAATAGGAGCCGAGAAAATAAAAATACTTTTAAAGGCTACATTTCAAAATTATCTTTGTTAAATGTGAAACAAATAATTTTGTACACTTTGCCGTACAGTAATAGCCTGTCATCAGAGGAAAACCATAAAAGATACATTTTGAATTTAAGTCTGCATACCATGACACAGTACTGTAATAAAATACATGTCATAGATACGAACAAAATGACCCATAATTTTCGTATAACGGGAGGTAGAATGTTTCTATCCAATTTTTACAAAAAACAAATAGCCATGTCGCTATGCTATACTTTAAAAACGTTAGCCAATAATTTGGCTAATCAATATATCATTAGTAATAGAAAATATATTGACAATGCTTTTATTGAGCGATCACATTATGACAATGCTTTTATTGAGCAATCACGTTATGACAACGCTTCTATTGAGCGATCATCTTCCGACAATGCTTTTATTGAGCGATCGTGTTCTGACAATGCTTTTATTGAGCAAACATGTTCTGACGTACAAAATTGTACAGTGGAATATATTCCAAGTAATTTAAATTAGTACGTAAGACAATAGAGAAAGTCTCTAGCGAATTGCCTAAGTCTAGTGCATTGAAAATAGTCCACCAAAACATCCAAGGCTTTTCGGGTAAGGATCTGGAATTATTGTTATACCTAAATAGTATACAGGCTCACGTCTTATGTTTAACTGAACATTGGTTAAAAAGTACTGAAATACTTTCGAATTATGAAAATTACAACATCGGTAGCGCCTTTAGCCGGAAAACGGCTATTAGAGGCGGTTCTTTAATAGCATTGCAAGAAGGACTGAAATACAAAGAACGAAAAGATATTGTACAATATTCTATTGAACAAATAATTGAAGTATCTTGTGTAGAACTTGAGGAGCTAATTGTTGTTTGTATATACAGGCCCCCTACGGGAAACTATGAACTTTTTGAGACTTCAATGGAAGGTATACTAAATAAACTTTGTAATAAAAACAAAAAACTAGCCGTCCTTGGTGACTTTAATGTAAATATATTAGTCACCTGTTCTCACTCAGACAGATTTATCAACTTATTCGGATCCTATAACCTTTTCTATACATTTTATGAACCAACAAGAATTACTCCAACATCAGGCACTTGCTTAGATAACGCGTTTTGTAATTGTAATATATTAGACAAATCAATTATAAATTGTATTAATTCAGATCATACTGGCCAAAAAATTACTGTTGAATATCAAAATGTTCATAAACCAATAAAGATAATATTTCGGCCAATAACACAAAAGCAGTTGCAGTTATTTGGAAATAATGTTACAAATAGACTTAATTACCTTATAAATGATAACAATGACTGTCCTGATGTAATGTACAATAATATGTTTAATCCTATTAAAGACGAATTTCATAAGATTTTTAAACAAAAATTCAAAACAATACACCCTAAAAAGAAATTCAGTGACTGGGCTACCCCAGGAATTTATATAAGTAGAAGGAAACTTTATGACTTATATAGCCAAAAATACACGTCTGTTGATTCCACCTTCATAGACTACGTCAGGAACTATTCCAAAATATTCAAAAAAGTCTGCAACACTGCCAAATCGATCTCAATTGGCAATAAAATAAAAAATTCTGATAATAAAATAAAAACAACTTGGAGAATTATCAATTCAGAAACCGGAAAACTTAGGAACAGCGAAAGATCGTTTAAAATTAAAATGGATAATAAGGTTATGGAGTCCGATGGTGAGGTTGCAGATGCCTTTGAAACTTTTTTCACCGACATCCCTGCTCGAGTAACCAGCAAGCTCAACTCTTGCACAAAAAGAGCTCTGTCTCTACTACAATTAAGTACAGTCGAATGTAATATACCTTTTGATTTTCACAAAATTAATATGGACACTATTATCAAAACGTACAAGACATTAAATATGAAGAAAACTGAAGATTTGTGGGGTCTATCAGTTAGCATTTTGAATCCCATCATTAATGTCATCGCTCCTCAGCTGACATCAATCTTTAATAAATGTATAGATAACGGCTGTTTTCCAAACTTAATGAAGCATAGTAAACTAATACCTTTGTTTAAATCTGGAGACAAATGTGAACCCAATAATTTTCGTCCCATTTCTATATTACCGTCCCTTAGTAAAATCTTTGAAAAAATTATGTTGAACCAGTTGCTTTCTCACTTCACTGCTAACAAACTGTTACATGCTAAACAGTTTGGGTTCACGAGGGGAAAATCCACCACTGACGCTGGAATAACCCTCATTAAGCACATATTTGATGCTTGGGAAAATCGGCAGGATGCTTTGGGTATCTTTTGTGATCTTTCTAAGGCATTTGATTGTGTTTCACATCAAACGTTATTAGCAAAATTAAAGCATTACGGTGTATCTGCTGCCTCATTGAAACTGATAAAGTCATACCTGAGTGATAGGATTCAAAAAGTAGTAATTAATAAAGCCGAATCTTCGGGTTCACCAATGCAAATGGGTGTTCCTCAAGGATCAATACTGGGACCATTACTATTCATAATATATATAAATGACCTTCCCTTCTACACAGAATCTCTATGTGATACGGTACTATTCGCAGATGACACCTCATTAATTTTCAAAGTAGACAGAGGTAAAGATAATTATGATGACATCAATATAGCTATTTCCAAAGTTCTTGATTGGTTTACAAATAACAACTTGTTACTCAATTCTAAGAAGACCAAATGTATTAAATTTTCATTACCAAATGTTAGGCAAGTTAGTAGTCCGATTACAATTAATAATGAAACGATAGAATGTGTCAATTCTACAGTATTCTTAGGAATAAAGTTGGACTCCAAATTGCAATGGAATCCTCATATTTCAACTTTATCCGAGAGACTAAGTTCAGCAGCATATGCGGTAAAAAAAATAAGGCTATTAACTGATGTTGAAACAGCCCGGCTTGTTTATTTTAGTTACTTTCATAGTGTAATGTCGTATAGCTTACTTCTTTGGGGTACAGCTGCAGATATTCAGGATATATTTATTTTACAAAAAAGAGCTATACGTGCTATTTACCTATTAAAGCCTCGCGATTCACTTAAAAGTCTGTTTAAAGATATTAATATCCTCACTCTTGCTTCACAATACATATACGATTGCATTCTATATGTTTATAAATACTTAAATACATTTGCTAAAATTAGTGATATTTATAAACACAACACTAGAAATAAAAATAAACTTGCCTTTACTAGATTCAGATTGCACAAGGTTGCTAATTCTTTTATGGGGAAATGTATACTCTTCTATAATAAGATACCAGGATCTTTGACTGAACTGCCTCAACACAAATTTAAGCCTTATGTAAAAAAAGTACTAATGGCAAAAGGATACTATAAAATTCAGGATTATCTAGATGACAAGGATGTTTGGAATAAATAACTTTTATTTTTATATAATCGATGATTAATATGCTGTTCTGTCTGTAATGAAGGATGTTGATAGCTTCAGAAATTGTGACTCTAATTATTATTACTTGACGTTAAAGCTTTTGACATCTTTCATTAAATTTTCATTGAATTTAGATTATATATTATATATGTAACTAAGGGAGGAAAATACCCGACTGAGTTTCTTGCCCGTTCTTCTCAGAACAGGGCCTCCCGGTAGCTTACGAACGGATGGCGTAGATTTTTCGCTAGATATTGAAAACTTGTGTGTCCGTATAGGTAGGGTGGGGGATGGGGGGTTGATTGGTAGTGCGCGGCATGTTTCGGTTTATGTGATTGGCGAGTTGTGGGATTGTATTTGGTGCATAATTTACAATGTACATGCAATGTCATAACTCGTTGACAATGGTGGGTTTCTCTACAGCCTACTTGCGTGCCGTTCTGCTAGCGGAGCGTTGGGCCCTGATGCGTTTAGTACCATCTTGGTATTGAACGCGGCAGGGTCGGCGCTTCGTTGCGGACCGGGGCGTGGGCGGGTTTGGGAGACCTATCATTACAGACTGAGGCATGCTGCGCACTCCACTGTTTTTTTTCTACTATTTTTTTTTTCTTGGACACACGGGTTTTCGGTATCTAGCGTCTTGACGATTCATAAGTGTATTGTAATCATACCAGATATGAATAAATGAATTTTGACTTTTGACTTTGACTTTGCCCAATCTCCCTATATTCTTCCATCCAAAGGAAAGGCCTGCGCCCTAGTAGTGGGGATATTAAAGGCTGGTGATGATGATGATGATGATAAAAGGAACGCTGCTGCCCATTTCTCATCACTGTTTTAACCCTATTAAACGAGACCTGATAAATAAAATAATTAGCGAAACGTGAGTTTATTATTTGAGTGAGTTGTAGATTCGATAAATAGTCATGATTTGTATACCTACTACTTATGTATGTATGTATAGAACAAAAAAAACTTACAGAATGACCTCGTTCTGCCTGTGGTAACACCAAGGTTTGCCGTCAGCTGTGATGAAGAACTCATGTGTGGCCTGTCTGATATCGCCCAAAAATACAACTGCAGGATACAGGTAATATACCTACTTACTTATCCATAAAATATATCTGACCCCCGAATAAAGAAACGCTACTCAAATTTTGAGCACTGCTTATAAAGTTCAGTGGATAATACCTGTCAGAATTTGCATGGAAAAACGTAAATTTTGACAATCTTAAAATAAATGTTAAGCAGGACTCAAACTTTGAGTAGGGTTTCTGTATTCGGGGGTGAGTTTATTGTAAATCCCGTTTAGTTTCTGGAGAAGAAGATAGAGGACAATGCAACTTCGTATAGCATACTGGGGTTAAAATGCCTAGTGGATGGCTACAGGCTAGTCCCCTATACACGCACCGAAAATGTGCACAAGAAATGTGGGTGTTGATCTATGCCCCTTTGTAGGTGTTATTTCTGTTGAGAGAGAACCTATAATAAGAAATTTTCTCAATTAACATTTCAGAGTCACATATCTGAGAACAGAAGCGAAATAGAATATGTATTAGAAATAAATCCCACATGTACCAGCTACACACAAGTCTACGACCAGAGCCACATATTGAATGAAAAGGTAAGCAAGCGTATATACAACACTAGTGGTCGCCCGCGGCTTCGCTCGCGTTAATATCGGTTGTTATATAACCTATAGCCCCTAATCGATAAATGGACTATCCAACACAGAAATAATTTCTCAATTTGAGTCAGTAGTTCCTGAGATTACCAACCAACCAACCAACCAACCAATGAACAAACTCTTTATACTACTCTCAAAAGTTGTATAATATTAGTATAGATATTATAAATAACGCACACCCTTAACTTAATACTACCCATGCTAACGAAGTCATAATATAAACAAAGTCATAATATAAAAATTCAAAATTGTACTTAGCCGTGGGGTAACGGCAGAGCAGAATATACCCACAATCTCTCTGGCGGGTGTCTTCCAAGGTGACGAGTAATAGGTAGCATCGTTCCATTTACCTATACCACATAATTATTTGCAATATACTGCGATTTTCATGCCCGATGGATGGCAATAGGCTTATTACATGGGACCTAACGTAATTAGCGAAACGTGAGTGTTAATTCACCTCTGCCTACCCTCGGGGATAAATAGGCGTGATTTATGTAGGTATGTATGTTATGTAAGTATGTAATGTCAAAAAAATTGTAGTGAGAAAAAGTTCGAAAAATTATAGTCATGATGCGGCAATCGAATCCACGTCCTCTGCATTCCGGGCCATACATTGGTTGGCTGAATGGCCTATTCTATATCATTCGGCCAACCAAGTCGCTTCTTTTTCTAATCACAATTTTCTTTGTGACAATTTTTCTAACATTTTTATAAAATGTTCAAATAATATCATAATGAAGGTAAATCAATTTGTTGGTACCTATCCAACCAGCATTGGACCAGGCTGGTAGGTTAAGTCATGCCCATTAACCCTATATTCTTTCAACCATAGCGAAGGCCTGTACCCCAGCAATGGGGACGTTAAAGGGCTGGTGATGATGATGATATAATTTTATTTCCAGTGCATAATGGCTCACGCTATACACTTGTCCGATGAGGAGATCAGCACGCTTATACAGAAGGGAGTCTCCATCGCACACTGTCCCGCCTCCAATACGAGGCTCAAGTCGGGACTGTGTCCCGTAAGTAAATACCTGGAGAAAGGGCTCACCGTCGGACTTGGCACTGGTAATTCTCGACCTTGTAACTAAGACTAACATTTTATTTTTGAAGGACCTTAGCCGTTGGCCTAGCATCTACCGGGTTTTATGGGGAAGGCGAAGACCTTGTCCTCAAGCCTTGCAGTCGAGCACTCCCTGTGAGGGTACCTCCACATGGGGGGACGGCATCTCCCAGGGGAGATATATTGCCGCCTCACAGGGCGCCTGAGTCGGAGCTTGGATTGCCTCTAAAGGCGCGGACCTCTGCTCAAGCGTGCCGTGTGTGTGTAGTGTACCTGGGGCATACCGCCTGCTGATTGCCTGCTTGAACTCGATTGCTGATGATAGCTTTAAAGCTTACAATTGCAATGTTTTGCTTACGGCTTTCAATTTAGCTAGCAACCATCTTGAATGTTTAGGTGGTACGGATTTTCTTCCCAATTCATACAAAATCATTCAGTGATCATTCTTTTAAAACTATCGCTGCTAGTTTAGGTACCATTGGTGCGAAATTACAGCATGACGTCATAAACTATAGCTTTTGCTTTAGCAATCGAGTTAGGCGATAGGCCCCTGGTATAGCGCCGTGTGTGTTAGCCAGGTCTTTGCACTCTTATGAGGTTATCTTCTTTCTTCCTCATGTTTCCTCTTCAATTCATATCGGTCAGACGTCACCAAGCCATCCACCGTTTGATTCATTATCAATCACACCTAAAAGGTGCTAGTAATGAATGAATGCATAGAGAAAAGCGACGAAAGGACCATGTCGAGAGACCGATGAATGGAGATAATGATTGGGATGACAACATTTCAATCCATGCTGCTCAAGGATGACACCAACCCTGTCAGCATCTGACACCAACCCTCTCAGCATTCCTATAATAATATTTTATTACACGAGACCTAACATAGTTGGCGACACGCGGGTGTTAATTCACCTCTGCCTCCCCTTCGGGGATAAACGGGTTCCTAATTCGGCAGACGTATCCGGTGGCGACAGCGCAAGCGTGTTGGACGCGATGCGGCGCACCATGGACGTCTCCACGCACCTGGAGATGCAGGGTTGCCACTCCTCAGCCCTGACCTGGACGGAGGCGTTCTACCTCGCCACACTGGGGGGTGCCAAGGGTAAAACGATAAATCTTAATTTTAAGGTATTTCGCACCATGTAAGAAAAATGGCCGTGTAGTGACGGCAGAGCAGAATACTATTGTAACCAGCGCCATTTCTCCCGTGAGTGCCTTACAAGGCGACTAAGGCAGCGATGAGTAATGGGCTGCAGCATTCCTCTTATACCACCTAGCAATGTACTGCGATTTCCGTGCCCGATAGATGGCAATAGATTCGCCACCTGGGATCATTCTATTTGGCGAAACGTGGGTGTTATTTCACCTCTGCCTACCCCTTCGGTGATACCTGTATCACCGAAGTATCTGTATCACCGTGATTTATATATACAAAGTGTTTAGTACTTAGTATATCAAACCGGCACCTACCCATTCTAACATAGTCATTTAAATACTATGACGATATCAAAAATATTACTTTGTAAAAAAAAAAAAATTGAATTCTCCATACAAATAGTTGGATCAGAAAAACAAAATGAATGAAAAATTTTAAAAATATTTTTAGTATTTTGAATTTTTACTATGACCATACTATTTATATGACTATGTTAGCATGGGTAGGTGCCGGCTTGATATACCATGTACCAAACACCATTTTGTTTCAGCGCTGAACTTGGACGATAAAATCGGCAGTTTCGAAGTGGGCAAGGAGTTCGACGGGCTACTCGTAGATGCGTACGCGCAAGACGGACCAATCGACCAATACGCTGCCGGCACGAAGGACCAAGAAAGGGCACTGACCTTGCTACAGAAGTTCATATACGTTGGCGACGACAGGAATATAGCACAGGTCTACGTCAAAGGAAATCTTGTGAAGGATCTTTTGAGAAACTGAAATACGAAGACACAATTACAAATATTGTTAAGTGCTAGCCAAATTATAAGGATACAGACCTGGTTTTTCGTTCGAATGTTATATGTCACCGTAAAAAATTGCAGTAACTTTGAGTTAAGTACAATTTGTTTGTTATATTGCGGATAGCAATTTAATTATCAATTGGTCAATCAATAGCAATTTTGAAAGGTCAGAAATTAAAGTGCAGTTCATCGCTTGTTATACTTTTATTTTCGTGAATGTATTTCAATAATTCGTATAGCAAAATGTGCAAATATAATGTGAAAAATAACTGAATTTACATAAAGCGAATACCTTACTAAACACTTAGAGAATTATTACACTAGAATCAATTCCGACGTTATAAAGTTAAGGTATCAAGTCAAATTGACGGTACAATTGTTCTACGGCTTAAATACAAATACAGGCATCGTAAGTCGTATGTAACGCGGACAGAGAACCATCTGACACTTTGAGGCTAACACGAGTACGGTCAACACCAAACATTTCATAATCATCGAGCGATGTAAAACTAACATAACGTTTTATTGTCTTCTTAAAACTAAAATGTTTATGTCGTTACATGTAGACTATTCTAATTTAATACGGATCTAAAATAAATTAAAGGACAATCCAACAAAGCAACCAATATATTTTACGTGTTTGGTAATAATTTTTTTTTGAAAATATTTGACGCTCATATTATACAGAGTAAAGAAGGGCAAATTGAACCACTCGCCGAAACCAATCATAGCTTTTACTGTAACCCTGTTTTGACTTGCTAAATATTTAAAAAAAAATATCGTCACCGTTGGAGTATTATTCGGAAAGTACTGTTCAAGATAAAACGTAGTAGTCTAGTTTAGGGAGTGGTTCAGTATAACCCACTATGCATGCCCTTACAGCCTACAAAGCGAATTAGATTTAATGTATGTCAACGTGACCAAATTCACCATCAGAATCAAAATAGTTTTGTGCAAGCAATTATAAAGTTATCCATCACAAAAAATTGCAATTCATTGCTCAGTATCGCTAAAATTAGGACATTCTTCAAGTGGCAGCGTGAACTTTAAAATATATAGTTATGTCACGTCAAATCAATGAAACACATAATTAGGGACACCCTCATCTAAGGAAAAATAGATAAAAAAAATATGTTAAATCAACAAACAAATAACAGCTTCATTAACATTCCATATGAAATGTAGGGATCCGAGGGATACGACACGATACATCATATTTATTAAATCCATTTTTTCCTGCATTTTATAAAAATGATAACTGGCCTCCAGCGTCTCTGTCCACGGTACACGATTTACAATTATTATTAGACATAGGCAAGCAGAAAGAATCTAACCCACGGTTTTAAATTTTTCGGTTACAGTGAAATATCTGTAAAAGATTATTTAATGTGAATATTGGATCAAAAAAACAGCATTATTAAAGCTTCGGCCAGTTTGGTGTATTTTTAATAAATAAAACTGAGGTTGGTGTTTAGCCCGTGGTTCCTTTCTGCTTGCCCAAATCCTCAAATACAATATATTTTCTTAGTTTTTTTTAAAGCTCTGAGATCTGTTCCGAACAGTGAAAAAAAAAAGAACGTGAAAAAAATATATAAAGTTATGTAATACTTCAAACATATCTGGCGTCGCTAAATACTCAAATCGGTGGAATGATACGAACAACAACTTAACCGAGTGTTAGTAAATTATAATTACAACTATCGAATCGTCCGCTATGAATTATAAGGACGTGTTGGTGGAAGGATACCACTTCAACTCTCAGGTCGCCGAGAGAAAGAAATAGAGTCAGAGTGACTGGACTTCGGTTTGGCTAAACTCCATTTTATAAATAAAAAACCATAGGTCCCTATAATACAAAGGGTGCGACATTTACGAACAGTCTTGTAAAATGATAGGTAAATGTTACATCTAAATACTATGTCAACTTATATTATTATACAATAATCTAATATTCGTTATGATATTAAATTTAAAAATATGTTAATCAAATATAGGACGCTGTTGAACAAAGACGAAATATTATAATTCTAGGCTAAAGTAGTAATATACAAAAAAATTGTCGCTGCCTTTGTTGTCACATCTGACACAAGTCTCGTGAACATACATGACCGCAAAACCAACAAGTCTATTGATCTCAAAACCTTACAAAATTACTATAGATAACTTCTATATTCTCTTAACCCTATCTCTAGTCAATGAACACAGAACCTTGGACGCCAAATCCAAGAAATGCAAGCGAACTATATTTTTTTTTTTCATTATTACACAGGATGACATCTCTGTCTGCACATAGTAAGATTGCATCGTTACAAAAATGTTTTAATAGAGATCAAATTTTATAATTTATTACTTCGTTAATTTAAATTTATTTATGTTGTATACTCTAAACATGTTAAGAAAATCGTAATTTGTCGTAATGTTAGGGTAAATATAACATAGCGACTATATAGCCTCACGATTTAAAACAACTATTTGAGCTGCTTCGATTACAACACACCAATTCAATAGACAACAAGTCGACAAATGCGCAAATAATAATTTCATCTAAAAATAATACCACTCAACAAAACGTGTCTCGCATTGCAACTCTATGGTTAACCTAAAACAGTCTTAATCAAGTATAAAAACTTACGAAATAATAGTTCAATGTTCCTTATACGTGTGCGAACCGATGTGCATACACAATGCATGTAATTATTAATATAATTCTACCGACATTTGTGTAGAACCGAACCTTCAACACTCCGTACATAACACGTGTAAAACATTATAGGAAAAGTTTTCTTTTAACGAGACATTCGGCAACTAGCACCTACACAAGGGACAGATCAACATTATATTGTTTAAAAAACAACAACTATGGAGATTCCGTTGTTGTCAATATAGCCGTCACTCTTACAGTGCCACCCAACTTAAACGGTTAGAGGGCGAAAATTGGATAAAAAATTACCCATAGCTATTGACATATCTATGACACTGCCTGTTCACCACTACCGACACCAACACCTGGGGGCCTACCGCCTAACTCAATTGCTGATGATAGCTATATTGCAATGCACTACTTCGGGCTATAGCCGCCATCCTGAATTTCTAGGCGGCACGGATTTTGTGCCAAATTCATACAAAATCAAATTCGGTGATCATTCGCTCAAAGCTATCGCTAATAGGTTAGGTACATTTGGTGCGAAATGACAGCATGACGTCATAAACTATAGCTTTTGCTTTAGCAATCGAGTTAGGCGGTAGGCCCCCTGCTCCCATACACAAGTGGCCAATCTATTCGAATGAATAGAATACAAATTAAAATTTTTGACAGCTTCCCTTACATTTGACACAGCGGTCGCCATGTAGTTTTCTCTGTAATACGTCAGTTTCCATACATTTTTGTTATATTAGTTCGAATAGGTTGGTCACTTGTCTAGGTTCCCGGATTAGTTGATAGCACTATACGTTGCACGATGCGAAAGATTGTGAGATGCGACCTAAGGCTGATACCTCTTGCAGAGTAGTCCCTCTAACTAAAACTAATATGACAACAACCAATTTTATTGTTTTAAACATTTTGTGACTGTAACGTACACACACACACGCATAGCGTAGCGTGCTACGTCACAGAAATTTAATTAATTTCCCATAGACCGGTCCATTTTTAGAACTACGACATCCTACGAAGCCATTTGATTTCCCACATCTCAACAATTCTTGTTTTATAGCTGCCCTCATATCCAACTATCTAAAGTGGCTAGAAAAACTACTATAACCTTAATCACTTCTACCGGCAATAATTGTAAAAAAGATTTGTACAGATATTATGTTGTAAATTCTAATAAAAGGTTTATTGAATGAATCGTAAGTTAGATATTATTCAATAATTTGAAGATATCTCAGTCTTTTCATTTAGTGCTGATTTATCGATCCTCAATAAAACTTATCAATCCAATAAATTGTTACGCAGCCAAATTGAAATGCCACTTGTGATACAAATATAAAAGTGGATGACAGCACGTTTTTAAAGTCTCCGCATAATATGGTATCAGACGTGCCTATATAAAAATAATGGAGATATTGTAAAAGTAAGCCCTTATTAACAAACAGTGGCTCGGTCATTACGGTAAAAATACTGTCACACTTTGCTGGTAAAACTTTGAACTGTAAGTCGACACGTTTAGGCTGAAAATTAGCATAATTTTTATGGAATCGCACGTGCTACCACACTGTTACTAAGTATATATGTATTAATATAAGTATTAATATATAGTTTTATACTAAACGCGCACTGGTATATCAGTTACAAGTGTTACAGTTAATAATTTCCAAAATATTAAAGAGCATTTCAAAAATTAACTAGGTACTTATTCTATTTTTTAAATTCTTAGTTATTGTAGAAAATTGTTTAAAAACCTTTATGTATAAATTCCCCGAAACTATAACTGGGCTGTTTGCTTTTAGATAAGTAATAGAAAAATTAAGAATCAAATTTAACGTGAAGTTAATATTTTCCATCCGGAGTTAGGTATGTATAGGTAAATGAAATGCAAAAAGATACCGCCCGGTGGCCAAAGGAACCGATACGTCAAACTTCGCATCTAACTCAATACCCGATGCAGACTCAGCACAAGAGTGAACTATATTCCGGAATGTTAATACAGTATTCGCGTACATACGAAATAACAATACTCAATGTATACTCGATCCATCCTGAATGAAATTATAAATATAAATATTTGATTTAAATTTAGCAAAATAAAAAAGGAGCTCGCTAGCTCAGTGGCATATGGCATAGCGCGCTTGGCCTGCGATTGCGTATACTAAGCAATGGTCGCTAAAGCCGGTCATTGTATGTGCGACTGCCTTAAATTTCGAATTAAGAATTAATTTGGCGTTTCTATAAATAAGAAGTAAATGCACATTTTTGGTTTGAATCGTAGAGATTGCCAATTTTTACGTTCCTCTGGGGGTGCCGTAATGTGACACTCCGCAGAGGGAGAGGCGGGGTGAAGCTATGTAAAAATTAACCAATAGGAGCGCTTCTAATAAAAAGCTGTATTCAAGTAAGTGATTGGTGGATTTTTACACAACCATACATTCCTTAGTTCTACGTCACAGTTACGCCTCCTATATAGAACTCATGGGTGTGGACCGGGCGTTTGTCTAGCGAAATCATGCTGTCGGTAAAACCAAAATCTAATATTATTATCGTTCTACTCGTATAGTCAACATCATAAGTTGATGGCCACTTTAGTATGTCATACCAACGACAGCGTTTGTGCAGTGTTATGGTAGCCACCATACTGCAAAAAATATAATTGTGACAAGGTAACAGTGTTATGTCTGTATATATGTATGTAACAGTGTTAGAGGCATTTTTAATAAACCTACACCGAAAATACAGTAACATATTAGTTCAACGTAGCAAATCTATCGTTTTATTCCGCAGATACATTTATTCTTAGACCAGAATTTATTTGATTATAAACTTACTATATGTATAATATTCATAAACTTGCACTCGAGACAAATTTTAGTTTTAATATTAATTTCGTTAACCACCATATTATGATGAACTTCGACAAACGTTAAAATATTTTTTCTTTTGCACACAGAGAGCAGAGAGAATAATATAATAAAATATATAGAATAATATAACATAGCACAGTGTGACCATACTCAGACGATGCACTTTGCTGTAGCCTTAAAAAAACTAAAAGATAAAAACTTGCACAAGAAAGAATATCGTCTGAACACTGCCAACACAAAATCTTTAATTAAGCATTCGTTGACAAATACGATTTTTAATGCGAATAACAACAAAACAAGGAAAATAGTAAATATAAAATTTCAAAAGTATAAATATTTATAATGTCATATATAAAAAAACAATAGAACTCTCCAAAACATCGAATTCGGCAATTCCGAATTGTTTTAGTAAATAATAAGGCCCATAAAACTTTAGTGACACCTTTAAGCTATGTCAACATTAAAATAACATAGTGATGTTGCGACGAAACTGTCGAGAAAGAATGAATGTTGCCCTATGTTACAAATACTGCTGCATGCACGGAGGGCATGACTTATGACGGCAAGTCTAGTTTTTTTATGCTAGACAGGGATGCTCTTAGCCTTCCTCTCACCTGATGGTAAGTGACGATAAGGGCCGAAGATGGAATCGAACTTCACCTGGATGGAACCCTCAACTACAGAGGAGCTGGCTATCTTATCACAAATTGCCGGACCACAATAATGCTGTTAACATTATTATTATGGCGACATATGTTTTGATAAGATGGTGGTAGCTAGCCAGGCCCTTGTCACCAAATTAGGGTATAAAAAAAGCCTACTACCTATTGTCAGAACTACCAAATACACACACAAAATTTTATAAAAATCGCTCAAACCGTCTCGAAGTAGTTCCATAACAAACTCATTAGTGACACGATTGTTTTAAATGTATCAGATGACAGAGGCATTAAGACATTTTTTTGCGTCAGTTTCGTCGCAATTACAATTTATGTCACCCACCCAACACCCAAATAAATCATTCAGGTACCGAACACATTTCAACTTAACTAAAGATTAAACATAACTAAGATTAAAAAAGAATAACACAAATGCTCGAACCTCACGGGAGCAGTCGAAAGTCAAAATTAACACTAACTTGGGACGGGTGCAACCATACAAAAACTTGCAGTCATTCCATTAACGTCAAATATAACTGACGGTCTTCAAAAAAAGCTTTACATTATTTATCTTACGTCTAACTGTCACTCTCACACTTAGCTATAGTTCTCAATGAGTGAGAGTGACGGGTGGACGAAAGCAGTTGCAATCGGTTTACATACTAACTCCCTGTTTCAACCAAAACTGCTCATTTAACTCGTGTAAACGAATAGTAATTAATTTTATTTAAAACTTGGCTTTTTTTATAAAACATCATACATAAGTTTGATTTAATCCTGAGTTATTTTTTCGCTGACGGTAAGTTATTAAAGTTAATGATACTTTTTTTAATATGAACCTTGAACGAAGCAATAGCAATTAATTTTAAACTCCCTTTGAAAACCGTTACTAAAGTAAAGGGCAGATTCAATAACCATAAAAACATTACAAAATAGATAAAAAAATGGGGGAAAGTACATGTTGCATTTTACAAACCACATACACTTTGACATTTTTGGTTTTAAAACTTGCAAGTCTTGCAACATACATAATTATATATTACTAAACAAAATAGAGTGCTATTAGCTAAATTGTAAAATTTATTCACTAATAACCCCTCATCCACAAAACATTTACTCCAAGTGTGCTACCAACAACAGAGAATAATATTTGTGGCCATATAAGGGGGCAACCACACTACACACCATCACATGGACAACAATGAACACTCGTGTCCTAAATTAATTCATTTAAAACTATGTATTTTACTAACTACCCTCCAAAACTTATTGCAAGGTACAGAAAGCAACACGAGCTGTAAAAAATTTCAAAAACTTTTTGCAATTTGTGCCAAATTTGAGAAATTTTACAATCTGCCTTACCTGTCTCAGTGTTGGCTGCCTGAGGTACTTAATTTATTCATCTAAGACGGGTTTTTAATTTTCCCAAAAGCTTTTTTACAATTTGTGCCAAATTGGAGAAATTTTACAATCCGACGCACGTGTTGACTGCAGTACTTAATTTATTCACCTAAGGCGGGCTTTCAAAGTCATTGGGTGTGTAATGTAGATTGGTCGTATTTCACGTGGACGCCTTTTCCCCAAATTAATGTCTGTGTTGTATATGTGTGTACAGTCGCCGCAATTTTCCAGCTAAGAATAGGACCCGATTTTTACTCGAGTGTCTCTTAAGAGCGAACGAATCCACCAGGTCATACTGAAACATCTTATTCCTTTGGGGGTTAGTAGAGCTAGAGGAAAAAATTTTCTTTTGCCCGAGGACATTTTCTCCACGTCCCGTGCCACAATGGGAGTAAATTTCGACTGTAGCCAAAAATATGGCGCCGACTGTACACCGCTGGGGATTGGGGGTTCAAGCGTCCAAGCGAATGCGAACGGCGGCCTACGTGCACGTGAACAGGCCGCCGCTGCCGTAGTGGGCACAGTGGG
>OZ008358.1:11027735-11171820 GCA_963931975.1 Cataclysta lemnata | reverse complement strand
TGCCCGCCACTGCTACCGCCACCGCTGCGTCTGTCTTATCCGTCTGTTCTGCTTAACGTGATCACATCCATAGCAGGAAACAAAACGTGTGCTACTTAAATGCTTCGATGATTGCGCGCGATCTGCGCACGCGCACATTACTTACATCGACACCGGTTTGTAACCGAGTAAATAGTAAAGACCTAATCACACAAACATCAACTAGTTATTTTAAATATTAAACAATTTATTAGTACACAAAACTAACATATAAAGCCGGGTAACAATTATGACCGCATGCATTATGTGAACGGAGGCAGGTGCGATGAAATGGAAACATATAACATACAATGGAATAGAAATACATACAACGAACGTAATAACATAACATGCGAACACAAGCTGAAGCGAGCCCCGAAGCGTAAGTAAGTGTTAAAAATATTGGTTAGAGGACATTATGATTTCGCCGGGACATCGGTTTGGCGTTTGAGAGTTGGATTCTTGAGGTGACCTCGTCTACCAATCGGATACGCGGCGGATGCCAGCAAAATAAATTAATTCCAGGTTTTTTTTAACTGCGACAGTAAAGGAAAACTACAGGCAAGACTATTTTAAGAAGATTTTTTAGTCAAGGTAGACATAAAGCAAAGGGGACTTTGAAAAATGAAGATCTGGCGTAGGGAAGCAAAGGCGTCAACTTAAACTGCCGTCGTTATGACGTCACAGCACTTTTTTAAACAGTATTTCCGTTGTAAGCATCGATTCCGAAACTGGCCTTTATAGTTCGACAACTTCGTGCGCGACCCTCCTGCGGTACGAGACGGTGGCGGGGACGGGGCGCTTTAGATGCTAGCGGGGGCGAGCGATGCGGGGAGGGGCGAGTTTTCCCTCCTCCCCGCATCAGTCACCCCCGCCAACATCCAGAGCGCCCTGTCCCCGCCACCGCCCCTCTTACGCAGGAGGGTCACGCACGAACTTGCCAGACTATAACTGGCGAAACGCGCACCCGACCAAGTCCCGGCGAAAGCACAACGGCCCGCGCCGCGCCGAAGCCTACGAACACATGACTGGTGGCACAGTACCGACCGACTGGGGGCGAAGACGGGGGCTACACGTCAAAACAAAAACTCTAGGCAGGCCACAAGCACGTAGAGAGCCGCGCTCTCGGTGCGCGCGGGGCGTGCGGGGGGTGCGCAGGCGCGGGGCGGGGGCGGGGGCGGGGGCGAATGCCGGGGCGAAGGCCGGGGCGTACCGGCGCGGGCGCGCGCCGCGTCCAGCGACGCCGCCGGCTGCAGGAACCACTCGGAGCGGGTGCGCATCCGCGCGCGCTGCCGCTCGTGCACCTGCGCACCGCCCACCGTCACACACCGCAGCGGCCGGGCCCACCGTCACACACGGGCCTGTCCCACTGTCACCCACCGGGCCCCACTGCCAGGCTCTAGTGTCTGCCGTCTGCCTACGTGTCCGTTCAAACTGGCCCGCTCGGCGAGGAGAGCAGATTTTTAGAGCATTTCAAAGGAGATGTTCCAGACAGGCCCGTGTACTTGTACACTATCTCAAAAAAATGAGAAAAACCAAACGATTATGAGAAAATTGCAACTAAACGTAAATAATGTATAGTTTTTGGCATAAAAACCTTTGAAAACCATTACAATCACATTCATATGTCAGTAGGTACCAAATCAAATCAAATCAAAATTCGTTTATTCATATCTGGTATGATTACAATACACTTATGAATCGTCAAGACAAGAAATTTTTCATTGTTGACAAGAAATTACCCATCTAATGTCAAATAAAATACACACGTCAAAGTTACAAAGTGACATCTTCCTTCCGCCATGACGGTAGGCTAGGCTATTCTGTTGCAATAAGCCTAAACATAAGTACAACAAGCCAAAAAACATAAAACAAGGAACTTAACACTCAAGAACTGTTTTATAAATTATTGCCTACATTTTGAATAACTGTACAAGACTCAATACATCCTGAATCATCTCCTTTAATCTGCAATTATTGACGTAAGGTTGATATATATCCGTCACTGTATTTGCTGCTGACCAGATCGCAAGTATTTGATAAATATGATATGAGGTTTTCTTTTTATAGCCCGATGGAAGGCTTATGTCACCCCCTGACCAAGAAGTGGGATTTTCCTTTTTCCGTGGGCGGAAAAGTCCACTTTATGGTCATGTGTGACATAAGAATAATTATATAATGTACAACAAACCTTATTTCAACGACACAAAACTCTATATTAAACGCGTTAAAAATATGCTCTCCTCTTCGAGCCGGTCAGTGTGAACGGACCCTACCATCTCCCTTTTCCTTCCAGCCACCATGTGGAGAAAATTTCCTCGGGGAAAACAAAATATTTTCCTATCGCTCTAACTCCCACTAAATCTCGAGACAAAACAGTGAAGGGAGATTTTGTCCGCGCTGCTGTGGCAATGGATCCCCAAGGCAGGCAACCCCGACTCATATCAGTGGTGTCGGTCGGTATAGACCAATAAACGCCTTGGGGCACAGGAATGGTGGAGACCAATAATCGCTATCTGAGCAGTAGGGATTGGAATGTTGTCGTCCCAATCTTCCTCTCATTCTAGGTCCATCCACATCCGTTATCAAGTTAAATATTCAGCCCTTCTCATGACATGCCTGTGCCACGCAAACCAGATAGATTGGTCCTCAATTTTGTATTATTGGTCATATGACCTTCCCTCTCTTCCCTTTACTCCTGAAAGACTACAATGCAGCGCGGATTCTTTTTTCACAATGACAAACATTTCTAGCTCCCTATTTATATGAAAAAGGAGATAGTCGTACCTTCTCTTGTTTCATAGTAGTAAATATTTTTTGCCCTACCTTCAAATAACCATAAATTTTCTAATCTATTTCTTCTATTCTGAATATCTATTTTCTTGTATCTCACTGGGCTTGTCTGATTGAGAGATTCATTACTTAAGCATCTGTGCCATTGATTTCTATATTTCTTTGCTTGTCTTCCTAACGGGGGCACAGGACAGGTTTTCACAAAGTATGCAACCATAAGTATCCCATACCTACTCAGCTTATGTTCTACTTAAATAAAAAGAAGTATAGGTTACACTGTGTACATAACGTTTTGGACTTACAATCATTTATTGCGTTATTTGTTAGAATATAATAATTGATTTCGCAGTTACATCGTATGACCATTAAAAAATAAAATATCAGTCCTGCAGTTTTAATAATAATTAGTTATAAGTAGTAAAGCAAATTCGCATTGATCTAGAAGCACTTTTTATTCAACTGCAAAGTAATCATTGTCTCTGATGATTGCTTTGATGAATATTTCACTAATTTTTGTATTGTTAATATATTAACATGAGAATGAATTAACCCTCAATTAATAAACCAATGAAAAGATGCATATGAGGAGCAATATTAATTGGGTAATTTAAACACAGTAACCAAACAAGTATGTTAATCCACAAAATCTATTTCACGCCAGTATGTTAACATGAAACAAAAGGGTTAGTTCTATTTGTTTATTAATTCATAAAAATACAACCACTACTACATTAGTCGATTAAACACGTTAGACAGGTACGTTACGACACACAACCAAAAAGTTAAAATTTTCGTTATTACTAAGGGTACAGTTGGCACTTTACTATTTGTTTCGATTATAAGTCGCTTATTAACTAAAGTCCATTTCACGAAACGAGCTCCCTAAGAAAAGGGTCCCGCTTTCGCTCATTGGTTAACGCGCGTGAGCTATCAGCCACTGCATTTATAGGGAGAGGAGACCATATTTTGAACGCGTTTAAAATAGGTTTTATGTCATTGTAATAAGGTATCTTATTAATTTAATTTATTTTTGTATACAAATGCTTAAGAACCCCTCACAAAAAATACGGTCACATGTAAAAATAAACCTCATGTCACTAAATCTAGACTCAATTTTAAATGCGATATAAATCTGCTCTCCTCTCCGCGGGGGCCAGTCTGAACGATTTTTAGTCCTGATTACTAAAATATGAGTGGTATGCCACTTTTTTTTAAATACAATTCAACTTTTCTAAACATGTAAGTAGGTTGAATATGTTAAATTTTAACCGGTGCCGTGTGGTGACGACTGAGTAGAATACAATTGTCACCACCCCAAATCTCTTCCGTGGGTGTCGTGCAAGGCGACTGAGGATAAATCAATGATGAGGAATGGGCAGCAGCATTCCTCTTATACCACCTAACAATAGCAAAGTACTGCGACTTTTGTGCCCGATAAATGGCAATAGGCTCGCCACCTATTACATGGGACCTAACATACTAACGTGGGTGGTAGTTCACCTCTGCCTACCCTTTCGGGAATATAGGCGTGATTTATGTATGCATGTATTTTAACCGTTAAAGACCATAGGGATAGGGACACATGCCTAAAAATTCTAAAAAACTTCAAACATATTTTTTTCTATTTAATTGCAAATTATTTTCATTGCCCCAAACACAACATAGTTTATAACTGTCAACAGTAAATTAAAGTCAGATAGAGATACCTTGCGGTCCTGAAAGGTTTTTTTTAAAGGGTTTAAACAGACTGTCTTGCCTCATTGTTTTTCTTTAATCTCCAGCCGCGCGCATTGACCAATGAGCAGCGAGTATTTTGTGTCCTAGGAGCTCAATTCGCGATTGGTACCTCCAATCGGCAAGTGCAGCTGAAAGCTAGTGCCGTCCAACACATAAGTGTACCACACCATTGTCTAACAAGCGGTTGGTGTTGAACAGAGTATGTGCCCCGCGTAGAGGGTGGATACCTCGTACGCAACCGGAAATACTAACACCACTAACAGAGCAGTCCAAAGTTGCCGTGGCCACTGTATAAGGGCCCCCGCGGACCATGCGATCAAGTTGGACAACAAAGGCCCGAGTTCACCAACACTTAAATGGGCGATTATTATTTGAACGTCAGTTTTTGACATTTTATCATAAAGAGGAATTGTCGAAAACTAACGATCTTTCAATCGCCTGAAGTGTTGGTGACCTCGAGCCTATATCGCAGATCGCACCAATGGTCATAGAAACGTATGTACGATTTAGTTGGAAAGGAGTGCGGTGCTATGACTATTGGTACAATCTGCGAGTTAGGCCCCAGTTCACCAACACGTAAATCAAGCTATTAAAAGATAACCGTCAGCTTTTGACAGTTCTTCCATACGGTGAAATGGTTAAACAGGCGATTAGGTATTATTTAACTTTAGGTTGCCAGTTCAAGTGTTAGCGAACTACAGCCTTAGGGCTGATTTCACCGCAAAATTAAACGCGATCAGTTGAAGTTGAACTCGGTTTATGCTCTAAACTGAGTTCCGCTACCAAGTTTGCATTAATCAAAACCAAGTTTTATTCAACTCCGTTTCTATGAAAGACGGTGAAATCTGCCCTTAGTCGTCCAACTTAATCGCATGGTCTTCGGGTGCCCTAAGATGACAGAGCGACAGATGCCGAACATGCATAACTGGGACCGGACGGTGCACGCCGCGAAACGTTCGCAAAACCCATGTGACATTTTGACAATAGACTTTTACCACATCTGTGTCTATTGCCCCCGAATTAAGAAACGCTAATCAAAGTTTAAGTCTTGATTAACATTTAAATATTGTCAAAATTTATGTTTTTCCATACAAATTCTGACAAAGGTAATGTCCACTTAACTTTTTAAGCAGTGCCCCAAATTTGATTAGCGTTTCTGTATTCGGGGGTTGATGTTACATAACATATTTATTAATACTTTATAGGGTTAATTTTAAAGTACCCGCAACCTCGCTGGTGCTGACATCCCTCACATCATAAACAAGAACGTTTGTTCTACGACTATTGATAATTCGATAGAAATTACTTTCATACAAAAATAAATATTAATTTTATTCAGCTCATAAGTCAATATTATTTGTTGGAAGGCGTGCGAGCGTAGCGTCGTCCTTTCGTCAATGAAACATAGAATTGCGCTGCATAGAGTTGACAAATGTCGCGACAGTACAAAAAAAACTTGAAAATTACTTTTTCCTCTATTAAAACTCGTCAAATGAAACATTGTTGTTTATGATGTTAGTTATCTAGCAAATGCTAACTGATATAGCACTTTTATCTGGCTAGCCAGCCGTCTATCCAATAATAGACATTAAGATTATGGCAATAAGACTCAATTTCGGAACGAGCACCATCCGACAGACAGTACAGGGAGACAGACTGGGCGTGGGAGGCACTACAGGTGGTACTGATCAAACGGTCTTCACCATCACTTATAGAAAACGTCCTTTAGTGAGCGCTAGAATCCAAACACATGTCTTTTTATACACACCCTACAAATAACATTGTATCAATATGATGACTAATAATTATCTGATCTGCATACAAATCAAGACCAACGAGAAATCCCCAATAAGGGAATCTCGGTCAATTAAAACCACAGTACGAGACAGCTAATTTTATTAACATTTTGAAACTCGAAACAAATTGAGGGTAAAAATTCTTCCTTCCTTTTCCATTCTATTTCAGAGCGTATTTCTGGACAAGAGAGAGAGAAACACGTTGGAAGTTGAACATTGCAAGGACCCTTTGAGGGGAGAGACAGAGAGAGAGGCGTATCTTACCTGGGGGAGGTAAGAGAGACTCTTGGTGCTCTCGGCGTACTTGTTGATGGCTCGCAGCTCCTCCAGTGTCATGTGAGGGCTGGAGTTGCTCCGGGAAGACTGCGATGACGAACTGACGGACACCTGCAATGAGCGTGTAAGCAGAGGTGAATTCGTGGTTTAGTTATGCAATTAATATTCTTCTGTGATAATTATATGTGATACACACAATCACTTAGGTAAATATATTTCTACGTGCATGTCCCGTCCGTGACTCCGTGACATATGTCCTTTATGGTACGTTTTGTATGAAACGATGTTTCTGCAGTCCCTGTCCCCGTCCCGTACGGGGAATTATCCCGTAGCCATGGTTACGATTTGGTGGCCATGGTTACGTCAAATGTATGACAGGAAAGTAGTTTTTATGGGAAAATGGAGTTGTTTTTACTATTTACCTCGCAATTGTTTCATATTTTCTCATCTTGCCTGTATTGCCTGGCCCAAGACAATCATTTCAGCAAAATCGGCCGAGCCGATCTCGAGTTTTAGCGAGACAAACGCACAGCAATCCATTTTTATACAGGGTTATTTTTAAAACACCAAAAACCTCTCACAAGTAGATAGCTAACATCATAATCAACGTTTGTTTTATGAGTTTTAATATGACACAATACAATGCGCAAAATTAAATTTTTAATATTTTTACTGTCCTGTCGTGACATTTCTTTATACGTCTATGTTTTCATTCATTAAGGAACTCTACGCTAGGCCCGCGCGCTGCTTAATGCCGATCCAGATGTACGTAGAGTTATTGACTTTTAGAGCGGTAAATTAAAATAGTATTTATTGGTTGTATGAAGGTAAAATCTTACGAATCATAAAAAGTCGTAGAACAAACATTGTTGCTTTCTACTCCTGCGAGGTTTTTCGTGTTTTAAAAATAAGCCTGTATATAAGAAGAAGATTACCTTGAAGACGCTCTCCTCGAGCGATATGGACAGCCTGGTGCACGAGTCGAGCAGGCTGTGCTCGGGGATGATGCCGAGGCCGAGCACGCCGCCGGCGCCCGCGCCGCCCGCCGCGCCCACCAGCGCCGGCATCGACTGGCACTCCTCCGACTTGCTCAGACCTGGGCCCGTAGCCAAGTGGCAATCGTTTCATAACGATAACGGTCGAAGTCCGTCACGATCGGCCATATTACTTTGGTATCTACAGCGTATTAGCTTGCGCCACCAACATAACTAGGAACTTGCGAAGACGATTTTGATCACGTCATTTCACGACGCCTTACGTCAAATCCCATACATTTTGCTTTATCGAACTTCGTTATCTTTGTCGGTGTGTTACTTTGTGTAGGCCCCCTGAAGTGGTCGACACGTAGTGCCCTGATTAACGGCACGCATCGCAAAGCTTACATTGCACAGAATCAATGCAAATTAAATTCTTGTATTTCACACCTGACCTGAATAAAGTGGACTTTTCCTGCTCGGCTAGCATGACCACCGACACACAATACGATATAGTCATTTATCGCTTTGCATACATACATACATAAATCACGCCTATATCCCCGAAGGGGTAGGCAGAGGTCAGAACTAGCCGCCCACGTTTCGCCAATAATGTTACGTCCCATATAATAGGGGGCGAGCCTATTGCCATTTATCGGTCACAAAAGTCGCAGTACATTGCTATTGCTAGGTGGTATTAGAGGAACGCTGCTGCCCATTCCTCATCATTGATTTATCTTTAATCGCCTTGAACTGTCAAAAATCTATGGAGTTTTGACAGTTGTTAGTAGGTTGGTTAAGTTTATTGTAGTATATGAACCAACGTGATGCCGTGTTGTGACGGCAGAGTAGAATACAATTGTCACCACCCCAAATCTCTCCCGTGGGTGTCGTACAAGGCGACTAAGGATAAATCAGTCGTGAGGAATGGGCAGCAGCGTTCCTCTTATATCGCCTTGCAATGTACTGCGACTTTTGTGCCCGATAAATGGCAATAAGCTCGCCACCTATTACATGGTACCTAACATAATTGGCGAAATGTGGGTGCTTATTCACCTCTGCCTACCCTTTCGGGGATATAGGCGTGATTTATGTATGTATGTATGAACCAACGAACAGACGAGCCGAGCGAGCGAAGAACTGTGACGCGGCAGCGGCCGGCGAGTGTTTTTCGTGATGGGTTGCATTCGTTGTTAAGTGATTCGTAGTAGTAAACACACAGGGACGTGGTATTCGGTGTTACACTTTTTGAACTCAGGTTGATACCTGACTCCAAAAAGTTTAGGGTGGGTGGGTGTAAAAGGTGGGTAGCATAAGTATGGGTGTGATCACCCGTACAATTATGCTACCCACATCAAGCTACCCACCCTAAAGTAACAATTTCAGAAACACTAAATAACAAATGTGCCGTTTCTTATATTTCTTATACAATGACATCTATTTATATAAACTTGATATATTTTCTAATATAATTAATAGAATAACTGTTAGAACAGATAAACAGATAAATGACTACAGGTTGTAAACAGACCTTCACTCAAAGAAACCACATACCTAAACACACACTTCAAAATGTAAGCGCTAGCGAGGTGCTCGCTAGCGCAGTGGCACAGCGCGCTTGGCCTGCGATTGCGTAAACTAAGCAATTTCGCTAAGGCCGGTCAATGAATGGGTGACCATTAATGTATTATCTGGAGTTCCTCCGTGCTTCGGAAGGTACGTTAAGCCGTTGGTCTCGGCTGCATCTGCAGTCGTTAGTAACCACCAACCCGCACTGGGCCAGCGTGGTGGGTTATGGCCCAATCTCCCTATATTCTTCCATGCATAGGGAAGGCCCGTGCCCGAGCAGTGGGGACATTAAAGGGCTGGTGATGATGATGATGATGATGCAGCATAGAATTGACCTTAAGCAAAGATCTGTTTACACCCAAATTAAAACACAAATATTGTTGATTAAACTACACAATAATGTCTGAATGATTGAGTGCTACCAAACCCAGACTCCACAGATGCTGGTTTCATCAAGATTATGTATTTAATTAATTAGTATTGAAAGTACGAAGGTACGTACAAAAAAATGTCTATTGACAACTCACCATTATAAATAAACTATAAACTGACTGACTAACTTGGCATGTTAACAACTTAAGATATTTTCGTACGATTGACCTGTGAAAATTTTTCACCATTATTACTATCCCTCTATTTCGGGTGTCGTGCGTGCAATGCTGGCGGTTGTAGTGGACAATTAAGTTACCTTCTAAGTTGAACTTATTGCCCCAACGGTCGCACTCGCATTGCAACCAAGTCTTCTCCGCCTCCAAGGACAGTTGCTCTGCAATAGAGAATAGCACACTCTTAACGAAGAAGAGGAACGTTTCGCATTTAAGTTTTAGGTAAGTATATAAAAATGTTGTTTAAAATTGGTCGTGTGTAGCGTTCCTGTACCCCTAGTCAAGTAGCTAATCTATAAACGCATAGAATACAAAATGTATGAAACTGATGTATTACAGAGAAAACAGTACGTCAATTTCATACATACATGACGGCCGCCTTGGTCGAATGCTCAGATCGCTGGGTATTGGCCAAGAGGTCCCGGGTTCGAATCCTGGTAGGGGCAAACTTTGTGATGACAAACGTTTGTTCCCGAGTCATGGTTGTATATAAGTTTATGTAGTATATTTTCAATATTTATACACATAATTATATTAAAATTATGTCCGTCATCTAGTATCCATAACACAAGTGCTTAGGCTACTTACTTTGGGTTAGATGGATAGGCGTGAGTGTAAAAATATTTATTATTGATTTATTATTTTTTATACTTGCGTTCGAATAGCTAAGCCAGTTGGCTAGGACCTCTGGTGCGTCATTTAGAAAATTACTGGTAGAGGGCAAAAAACTTGCCCCCCATTACACGGGACATGAAATGCGGAACGCGGGTATTGCCGTGTGGTGAAGGCAGACTAGAATACAATTGTCACCACCCCAAATCTCTCCCGTGGGTGTCGTGCAAAACGACTCAGGATAAATTAATAATGAGGAATGGGCAGCAGCGTTCCTTTTATACCATCCAGGAATAGCAATGTACTGCGATTTTTGTGCCCGATAAATGGCAATAGGCTCGCCACCTATTACATGGGAACAAAATTGGCGAAACGTGGGTGCTGGTTCGCCTCTGCCTACCCCTTCGGGGATATAGGCGTGATGTAAGTAACGCGGGTATTAAACAAAATTTTCGTTATATTTTCCGAATGGATTACTGAGTTTATCCGCTCTATTTAGAGTAGGCAGAGTAGTCGCAATGTTCGCTTTGGCTAATCTTTTCTATCACTCTTCCACACCCATCACCTTTGTAATTTGGCTCACAAAGCCCATCCATCTCTTCCTCTGCTTCGTCCATCAACATTCATGACTCAGTTAGTCACAAATAATTTCATGTAAAAATGATCAATAAACAAAATTAATAATACCAGTTTGATACAAAATAATCAATCACAATACACTCATCAAATCAATGAAATTGTGTTAAAATCAACATTGTGTTAAATCATTTACTATCACCATTATCTGTGATTTGATAAGAATTATTTAAGCTGTGATAAGTGTGATATAAACAACTACAAAATAAAAAGGTGTTAATCCCACTAGCAAACATGATGGACGTTAGCACGTAACCACTGCTCACTTCCATCTATGTTTGACGTCCCCCCTTAAGGTATGCCTGCTGTGGCGAGATCCCCTCAGGGAGTGCTCGAATGCAAGGCTTGAGGACAAGGTCTTCGCCGCACAAAACCCGGTAGATGTTGTAAAGGCCTCGCGACCAAAAGCTTCATCATCATCACCAGCCCTTTAATGTCCCCAATGCTGGGGGGCACGGGCCTCCCCTATGGATGGAAGAATATAGGGAGAATGGACCATAACCCACCAAGCTAGCCCAGTGCGGGTTGGTGGGTATTAACGACTGCAGATGCAGCCGGGACCAACGGCTTAACGTGCCTTAGAGCTCGAGATAATACATTTTTGGTTGGCCAAAAGCTTAAATAAATAAATATTTTTACACCCACACCTATCATCTAGCCCAAAGTAAGTAGCCTAAGCACTTGTGATATGGATACTACATGACGGACTAGAGCTTATAGTCCCTTAAAAAAAGGATCGCAGTGATAGTAGCCGTGTGGTGACAACAGAGCAGAATACAATTGTCACCACCCCTCATCTCTGCCGTGTGTGTCGTACAAGGCGACTAAGGGTAAAGACAGCGATGAGTAAGTAGTGGGCAGCACCATTCCTCTCATACCACCTAGCAATAATACTGCGATTTATGTGCCCGGTATATGGCAATAGGCTCGCCACCTTATGACATGGGACCTAACCTGATTGGCGAAGTGTTGGTGTTAATTCACCTCTGCCTACCCTTTCGGGGATACAGGCGTGATTGTGTGTCTTCCTGCCCTGTTCCCAGTCTATATGGGGTCGGCGTTGTTTCCTCTACCACTCATATCGGTCAGACTCCATCAAGCCGTCCACTCCCTTTTGATTCATATCATCCATCACACCGTAAAGGTGCTAGTGATGAATGAATGTGTAGAAAAGAGACGGAACGAACCATGTCGAGAGATTGATGTGAGGAGAGAGTGATTGGAATGACAACATTCCAATCCATACTGCTCAAGGTTTTGGCTGAGGTTTTACAGCCGGCCGCCTGCCTGACACCAACCGTCTTTGGGTATGCTGTTGTTGGTGCTTTGCCCTCCACCATTCGGGTGCCCCAAGGTGCTTACTGGTCTACACCGGGCAGTCTCCCTTGATCGACTTTTACGACACCCATGGGATGAGTCGGGGCTGGCCTATTCTACGTTATTTGTTCGCACCCCGGCCGGCATAGAAGACAGGCGTGATTGTGTGTATGCATGATTATTACTCACTAGCGTACGCCTCCTGGTCGCGGCGGTGCCTCGGCGGCGGCGGGTCGCGGAACGAGCATATCCACTCGTCCTTCACGCGCAGAATCCGCCCCGTCACCCGCGCATAGTACGCGTAGTTCTCCCTCCCGAAGAGATCCCCGGCGCTGAACTGCTCGATCAGCTGTCTCATTATGCGCGTCGCCACCTGACGCGAGACAATGACAAGTTAAATTTTTTTTTTTACACTCACACCTATCTAGCCCAAAGTAAGTAACCTAGGCACTTGTGTTATGGATACTAGAAGACGGAAAATATTTTTAATATCATAATAACAAGTTATGACTACGACTCCCAGTTGTGACTACAATTTGCATCTACAACATGTAACAGAAATGACTGACACCCTGACGCCTACCCATGCTAACATACAGACAGACCAAAAACTTTATTCAAATTTTGAGCACTGCCTATAAAGTTAAACGTCTCCCCGTGACCATGGCCGCTGTAAAGTGATCGAATCGTCGTGTTAAATAATAATGCCAAACACCTATAAACCACCCATACCACACCAAAAGTTGTTTTATTTCAAATGTGTAGTGCTCGTGCAAATACCTATAAGGGAACATTATTTGTGATATCGTCATACTTTTTATATGACTAAGTTAGAATGTCTTCATGCAGGGTGTGTATTATTTCTGTTACATGTTGTATATTATCCGTACTAGGCCGTCTTATGCAAGTAATGTGTTAACCATCCAATCCTGAACAAAGTAGATATAGTTTGGAAAGTAGGGTAGTTCGTAACTAGAAATTACAGCACAACGTCTATACGGTAGGCCTCAGAAGCCGATCACCGCTTCAGTACCTCGTCACAATAATGATGTAATATGCAATTTAAGGAGGCAGTAACTATGCACTAGCGCTGTCATTGGTGTGACAAAGTACTAAAATTGTATGGCTGACAATCAAACTGTACTAGATGACTGACACTTTACTGCATAAAGACAATGCGATTGTAAATGAAAAAAATAGTACCTAGAAACATAAGGCGCATAAAATGCAAGTACTTACGAGTCTTACCCCCGAATACGCAAACGCTACTCAAAGTTTGAGTCCTGAACATTTAAGTGTTGTTTGACAACACTTAACATTGACGTTTTTCCTTACAAATTCTGACAGGTATTACCCACTTAACTTTATAAGCAGTGCTCAAAATTTGAATAGCGTTTCTGTATTCGGGGGTTACTCAGGTTACTTCTCTATCAAGATCTATGCACTTTAGTACACTGTAACAAGAATGGTTTTAAAGATACCTACTTCATCTGAATATAACAACTTGCAGTTTGCACTCCGCTGTATGTGTCCGTAAGGGCCGGTGCACACAAAGCGAGCCGCAATGCCGCGCAGTGTAACAATACTGCCAACCTATCACGGGCTTTAGATAGTTGTAATAAATGATTCTAATATATGCGCTTGTTGCTAAAAAGCTTTAATTTGTCTCAAAACAAAATCTATAATGATTTGACGGTACTTATGTACCTATTTGTTTTGTATCATGCGCCTCGCCAAATATGCGCCGACCCTTAGTCGACCTACGCTTTAGATTTTTAGCTAAAGAACTAGAGTGATATAAATAATATAAACTGGTACTTATATTATTGTGATAACAACGGCATATTCATACCGATTACTCTAAAAGCTTCATACATAATTATAATAATGGAATACTAATACAAAGAGGGGCTAGAGAATAAGGTAAGGAATTAAAACTAGGTTGTGCATGACTGCCATATTTAATCACACTCAGCAAAGATAGTAATTGGAGCTAAGCAAGCTTTGATTTTGCGACTGGGGCAATCCGCATACTAATCCATGTTTAATCCCTTATTTCAAGTTACATGTCTCACTTTGTTAGTAACATTATTTTTTTCATATGGGAGACGATAATTCTGAGCATATGGTCGCCACCTATTACATAAGACCTAACCTGATTCGCGAAAACTGGGTGTTGATTCACCTCTGCCTACCCCTTCGGGGATATGTGCGTGATTCATGTATGTATGTATCTGAGTTTGTTCAGTATGACGTGTTGTTGGCGGTACATTTAAATGGAACACGCAAATTAATGGTCTATTTAGCCATCCATTGTCGCACTGAAATTCGCCCCAGTTCATAGACAAAACACAGACAGCACAGTTTAACTCATGAGGCTAACGCTTAGTTGTCGTGAGAATTTCACTTGAGATGTTTACTGGCTCAGGACTGAATCAAGATTGATTCCTCGAATTGTCATAAAAAGTTTGCGAGCAAGTCGCTTACATCAATCGTTCGTTACATATTAGAACAATGCGCTTACATAACGAGTGTATGTCTAAAAAAAGGAGACGTTTCATGTATACAACATGTAACAGAATTTAAGCGCACCTGAATACTAAGGTACCCATATCAAAAAATTTGGTATTGGTCGTGCGGTGACGGCACAGCAGAATACAATTGTCACCACCCCCATCTCTTGTGTCTTACAAGGCGACTAAGGGTTAAGACAGCAATGAGCAATGGGCAGAAGCGTTCCTCTTATGCCATATAGCAATGAACTGCGATTTCCGTGCCCGAGAAATGGCAATAGGCTCGCCACCTATTACATGGGACAAAACTTATTTGGCCACAATTCCGCCTACTCGACACCAATCCACTACACACTGTAAAGGGAAATCCCTCATAAATGATTTAAATTGATAATTTTGATGCTGGCCGTACGATGTCTGAAAGAACACACGTTATCAGGTGAAAATAATTAAATTTGATAGCGAAATGACTCAGAAGGATATGACTAACGACAAAATGTCTCGAATGTCCGTGAATCAAACATTTATCAGTGTGCAACATGGTCGCGGATCACACAATGTTGCCATTGGAGATAAAAAATACAAAGCACCAATACGGTGTGTAACCTACGAAAAATGCCCGGTAGTAAAACTATTGAAAATATTGTAAGCAAGGGTCCCTTCACACTAATCATTTTAGTGGCGCACGACAAACCACCAACAACAGCATATCAAAAGGGGGTTGGTGTCTGACAGGCGACCAGCTGTAATACTTAAAGCGGCGAATTCACTAGACAAGCATGCCTGCCAGACATGCCCGCGCGAACATCGATTGTATAGGCCAGACTGACTGTGACGATCCTACACTAGGCAAACATCGCACAGACCTAATAGAAGGAGTATATACTACGAGGTTCAGCGGCAATGTCTGCAGGCATGCCCGTGGGCATGTCCGTGTAGTGAATTCCCCCCTTAAGCCGAAATCTTGAGCAGAATATTAGAATGTTGTCATCCAAATTTCCTCGTTCTTCTGTCTCTCGACTTTGTACTTTTCATCCAATGATATTATATTTAAAATCATTGTTTTCATCACTTTTCTATACATTCATTAATTACTAGCACCTTTCTTACCGACCTTATTGTACCGACCCCGTATGATGTAGAAACAGGGCAGAAAATAATTATAACATCTACCGCATTAATATAGATGTATTAACTACCACCAACAGGTTTTTAATATCTATAGTATAAAACCGCGATTGATTTAACCCAGCGACCACTCGCTAACGCTATGTCCCACAATGTAACGCTATGCCACAAGGGGGTATGCACATTACACATAATTATTATTGTACGGGTCCTAAAATGCGCATTGTTTTAAATGTAATAGTGTTAATTTAGATTAGTTTACTTGGTGGCTGGCCACAATAAACCTGCCTAAGTCACAGCACATTATTCACCCTAGAAAACATTAAAAATAATAAAATAAACTATTAACCCCAAAAATTATTTAAATACACAGAACCAAAAAATAGTAAAGTACACAATAATAAAAACGAGTAAAACTAACAGCACCGATCAATAATACGATTGAATACGAAGTCAATAAATTTTATTTGTAAGTCTTAACCATTATTTTTGTGTCTTGGGTGGCCGTGCGGTCAGGCACCTGCCCGGATAGCAGCGGACGCGGGTTCGATTCCCGCCTCAAGATCATAATTTTTCGAAATTCTTTTTCTAACCCCAAAATCTTCAATTAGGGAATATCAGTATCAGGATGACGACTTAAAACCATCTGTCGATATTTATGATAGCTATAACCACATTACAATCGATATTGTTCTGTCTGTTAGTATACTTCGAGAATAATTTTAAGGCAATTTTGCTCTCACTCAGCGATCGAACAGGACTGTCAAGCCTCTTAGATTTCACATGCCTGTTCGATCTAATCGACGAAATTCGATACGATTTTAAATTATTGAGTTTTAAATCTAAAAAACGGATCGATAAATAACCAAAATTGTTCAATCAACGGCACGTCAAATTGGACAAAATGTCCTCAACCAACTTTGTACTTTACTGTCAACAAATTAAAAAAATTAACAGCTTTGGGTAGTCTAAAGTGCCGTTGACCGTTCAATGTTTACAAAACTATTATTATAATAAATACATAACTATAATTTTTCGAAAGTCAAGGGTCGTTGTCAAATGGATAACGTATTGCAAACTACTCGCTAAACGCATAATATTTTAGAACCGTGCAAAACTTACAGATAACTTAATCTCTAATAAATATGACAATACAACTAGAAATTATAATACGCATCTATTAGAAATCATCTATCTATTGAGAAAACTCAGTATGTGTAAACTTAAAGTGTTTACCAGTCCACTAATTACTTGGAAAGTGAGTGGTAGTAAGTTTGAAGCTATAAGATTGTGTACAGTGTGTGAAAAACAATTTCTAGTGTGGAGGGATGTATCCCACTATTTCCAATATGCATTTTTCCATTGATAGATTAAATTAAGAACGTTTTTCCCGCTGTTTATTTCGGCGAATGAGCAACCACTAATACTGTGATTCCACGTGAGAGGCCGCAGATGAGACGCTTAGGCCGCGATCACAGTGCAAGTTAAAAATGAACGTATTTTAATGCTACTTATATTGCGTGTTTACTTACATACAGCGTAGCGGGTTATGATGGCCCATTCTCCCTAAATTCTTCCTTCTAATTCTACAGGAAATACCTCTGCTACAGCATTAAAGGGCTGGTGATGATGATATTATTAGGATATATTTGCAATTTTTGTCGAGATGGAAATAACATACATACATAAATCACGCCTATATCCCCGAAGGGGTAGGCAGAGGTGAACTAGCACCCACATTTCGCCAATTATGTTAGGTCCCATGTAATAGGTGGCGAGCCTATTGCCATTTATCGGGCACAAAAGACGCAGTACTCTTGCTAGGTGGTATCAGAGGAACGCTGCTGCCCATTCCATGTCGCTAACTTATCCTTAGTCGCCTTGTACGACACCCACGGGAGAGACTTGGGGTGGTGACAATTGTATTCTACTCTGCCGTCACCACACGGCTAACGGAAATAACGGGACAATATAATTCAGTAAAACGTTTGCTCTGCTTATCGTGTAAATAGTGGGATCCATCCGTGTAGAGCGAAGTATGTAAACAGGCTAAAAGCGCTTAAATATTAACTAGAAGCGAGTAGGTAAGCGAGAAGACGCAGTAGTAGCCACTATTTATAAAGTTAAGTGGTCGTGTGTATATCTCGTAAATTTGTACTCACACATACTTCGGCCTTTGGTCGCATGTTTTAGACAATTGCATGTAGTAAGCTATGTACACACGCCTTTAGAATTTATTGAATATTTTAGTTACAGAAGTAATCGTCTGTCACGAATATCTTTGCATGTATTTCGCTCAAATAATTTTAAAAATACAGCTCGAAATACTTAATAACATTGAGTTCTAAATTTATGGCAGTAGACTTACTGTTGCAGGAATGCAATTTTGAGTTGAATCTCTTTTGTATTAAAGAAGTGATATGTACACACGAAAACAATATATTAGTCATAAGCTTATTTGTGTTTTTATTATTAGATATAGATTTAATATTTTTAACGATAATATACATATTTGATTGATTAATCATAGTTGGAAAATTTAGTCATTATGCGTAGTATTTTTTATTATTTAATCAATTTCTATTATGGGTGCTTAACGTCTCATTGGTTTGAGAATTGACAAAGAAGCTATGAAGTAAAGCACCCACAACTCCCAATTGGTAGTTTCAAAATAAATCAAAACCCTATGCTTAACAATTAATCCATCAGAATCTTAATTTCTCATATCACTCCTTGACATGAAGTACAATAATACCTACTTCATCGCCAAGGATGATAGTAGATTACGAAAAATAATTGATACCGCACTATTGCGCAAGCGACTATTCAATTTAAACTTTTATATCTGATAAGGAAATGTTATTAACACGACAATAAGCACTTCACCGATAAGGAAGTTGTTTATTGACTTATCACCAAGATAATGTGATAAACAGTAATGGTTTTTTATTAAAATACTGTCATCTTTTTGGCAATTTACAACTTCCGGACTATGGTGACAGTGGAAACAATGAATAACAAACAGGTTATAAAAATAATAATATACGGAAATAGTTGTTGTTATGACATTATCATAAGTGACTAATTGTCTTACAAATAAAATGCCCAATGTGAATGCCCCTTTACAAAACCGAAAAAATGCTCAAAAATGTATTTTTCATCCCACCATCTCGGAAAAAGCGTTTTTGCTCTTCGATATCTGAGTGCAAAAGCCGTTTTTATCCTCTAGAGGTTAAAGTAAATTTGAATTTAGAACATCGTGTGCAATGAGTTTGTGCTTTCAAAACATCATTATACCTATTTATTTCTACCTCCATGGTGCCGAAATTATCATGCAACTTATTTTAATTTGTTAAAAACTCAGACTCTGAACCTTCTTGGTGTACTTTTTTTGTAATTTGCTTTGCGCGCGCCATTTTCTTTTCACGTCATATATTTGTTAAAACTTAGGAGTTCCGTGACGGTCAATCAGCTTGGCGTCAATCTTGCTTTAAGCATTTTGATCGTCTACAATGCTTGCTTGATGCTTGAGTCAAGCATTTAAAAGTTTTTTAGGTTTGTTTGATTTGTTTACGCTAGCAACGGAACAAAAATATACAGAAAATCAACGTGCTTGACTCAAGCTGATTGACCGTCTCGGAACTCCATTAGGGACGGTAATTTTTATTAGGTACTTACAGGTGAGTCAGGATAAATTTTGCGGGTGTGGCTGGGTGGATGGGTGGGTGTTGGAGGTGTCTGGGTGAATGGGTGTTTTGTGGGTGTGTCTAGGTGAATGGGTTTTTTGTGGGTGTGTCTAGGTGAATGGGTGTTTTGTGGGTTTGTCTGAATGGATGGGTGAGTATTGTGGGCGTGACTGGGTGGAAGTTGTGGGTGTCTGAATGGATGTTGTGGGTGTGTCTGGGTGATTAGATATTTTGTGGGTGTTTCTGGGTGAATGGGTGTTTTTTGGGTGTTTCTGGATGAATGGGTGTTTGGGTGTTTCTGGGTGAATGGGTGTTTTTTGGGTGTGTCTGGGTGATTAGAAATTTTGTGGGTGTTTCTGGGTGAATGGGTTTGTTGTGGGTGTTTCTGGGTGAATGGGTGTTTTGCTGTTGTTTCTGGGTGAATGGGTGTTTTGTGGATGTTTCTGGGCGAATGGGTGTTTTGTGGGTGTTTCTGGGTGAATGGGTGTTTTTTGGGTGTTTCTGGGTGAATGGGTGTGTATTGCGGGTGTTAATGTTGTGGGTGTTTCTGGGTGGGTGTTGAGAGTGTGTTTGGGTTAATGGGAGGGTGTTGTGGAAGTTTCTGGGTGAAAACAGAAACTGTAGTGATTGTATTTTTTTTGTATTTTGCAATTTCCTCGTTGGGGGGGATGAAAAGTTACGTGTTGCACTCGAGTGCAAAGATTTTTCACCTTGTGCTCTTTTGATTCCCTCGCTATCGCTCAGGATTCTAATTTTTGAATCACTCGCTACGCTCGTGATTCAATTTTAGAATCCTTCGCTAGCTCGGTCATCAAAATTGAGCACGCGGTTAAAAAACAACTAATAACGTACAACAAATAACTATTGTATAATGTCCCTGGAAAATTATAAATACCGTTAGAAATATTGTAAGCTGTCGAAATATTATGATCCGCAGTTTGTCTGTTAATTTCTATAAAAGCTCAAGTTAGCCAATGTGTTTATGACTTCGTTGCATTTTAAGTTTCGATAATATATCAATAATATCAATATGTTATACGTAATATTACAGTGGGTCTATATCTAAAAATTCTTTTGCTGTTTGACACTCTGAACAATTTAAATACAACACATGCCAGACGATTACTCTGTAACCAAATATCTTATCTTTTATATCTTTGCTATTTATAATAGTCAGTGCAATTAACTATACAATGTAATTTTAATGTAATATTGTGTGTGTACTAAGAGTAGAATATAAATAATATGTATATAGTTTACACATTTTTTCCCTTAGTAAAGAAATATCGTTCCTCCGATCCAAAACTGTGATAAATTTATAATTCTAACAATATTTTTTTTTACATTTTTATTATATGTAATAATATTCAGAAAAAAAATTGAACTAAAAAATGTCTTGATGCGGGAATCGAACCCGCGTATCAGGACATATTTTTTCAAAAATGTTATGTCCTTTTTTTGTTTGTACTAATTCCAATAATACTTTTTCTCAATGAAAATTAACGTAAATTTTAAATAACAAGAAGAAATAATCGGGATCGCTCGAGATGGAGGGCTGCGGGGGAGGCCTTTGCCCAACAGTGGGATCTTAAAGGTTAACTAGAAAAAATCGGCTAGTAAGTAGTTAAGCTAATTTTCAATTTGTCGTTAATTCATCGCATCGGATATTAAGATCTGTAATGATGTCTGATAATGGTAAACAAACAAACAAACAAATATATCCACGGCTCGTTAACCGGCCTGATAGCGCGCACACAATAGGGTACCGACCTTGAATCTCTGCACGTCCTCCATTGTGGCCGTTTTACCGTCCGACACGCAAGAGTGGAAGAACGATGGGGCGACTGACACGCCCAGGGCCTCCGATGTCATACCTGTACCTGGGGACAATTGAGCAACACACGTCAACACAGATCTCTGGAACCTGGTAAGCAAAGCGGTACACATAGAAGTAAACACTAATAACCTTCGAAATTTTCTGAAATCACACAAACCAGTTTTCCTATGGATGGAAACTATGAAAACGTAATAGTCAGATTAGCATACATCCATGGCATAGGTTGATTGAATTGATAAGATCTTTGGATAGTTTTGAGGATACTAGTGTTAAAAACACCTTTAAGAACGTATCACCAAGTGCTTACTGCTCAAAATTGGAAAAAGTCCATTAAATTGGAAAAAGTCCAAAAAAATAATATATAAAACAATGGGTACGTAAACACACGTTTCTTCCACTCTGTCCTTCTATAACGCATGATCTACTCTTTAACCCTCACCATTCATAGAAATCTGACGTATTTTATCGGCATACAAATTACTCTACATCATAATAAAGATGTTTGCCATTTCACAATCAAAGTTCAGATCCGAGTAAATGTAAAAAACAGAACAAGCATTTTCGATATTTATATCTGAGAGTGGACTTAAATAAAAACCTAAAAGCAATTTAAAATAGATATCAAGAGATTATCTTTTACACTGAAACTGTCTGCTGGATAAATGAAGAAATCCATAAACCGATTTCTCAACTAATCAGATGAAAAGGTCGATAAACTTGGGGAGGTCGCGAGCAATTCCTTGTGGCAATCAAAAGACTATTCGAAAGTAACTTTAAAATGAATGAAATTGAGTTGTTCCGGTCTGATAGGTCGAGGTCAACGAAATTAGAATCAACGTTTCGAACCATTCAATTAACATTATCACTCGTCAGTTCATAGGCGCAGTGGGCGGTGCATTCGATTGTGTAAACTAAGCAATATTCGTTACGGGCGGTCATTGGATGTGGCCAAAAATACACATGTATATCATCTCAATTTGGTCCGTGCTTCGGGAGGCACGCAAGCCGTAAATTCTGACCAATGCGCTCTGAACCAGCGTGATGGTTTATGACCATATCATATCTCAGAGATATGAAGGGTAGAGATCCTCTCCCGTGTGGCCATCCTCCCATCCTAACCGTGTGGTGACGGCAGAGTAGAATACAATTGTCACCACCCCAAACCTCTACTGTGGGTGTCGTACAAGGCGACTAAGAATAAATCAGTGATGAGGAATGGGCAGCAGCATTCCTCTTATACCTACCACCTAGCAAAGTACTGCGACTTTTGTGCAAGATAAATGGCAATAGGCTCGCCACCTATTACATGGGACCTAGCCTAATTGGCGAAGCGTGGGTGCTAGTTCACCTCTGCCTACCCCTTCGGGGATATTGGCGTGAATTATGTATGTATGTATGTAGCTCCTCTCCCATTCATAGGAAAGCTGCAGCAGTGGAGGCGTCAGAGGGCTGATGATGAATCTTAAGCCTAAAGGAAAACTATTAAAACTATCAGCAATATGTTACTATACCTAAAGACAATTATTTTCTTTCTGACGTTAACTCAAACAGAGAATATCGTTTTCATCCCACCATCTCGAAAAAGGCGTTTTTGCTCTTCGATATCTGAGTGCAAAAGCCGTTTTTATCCTCTAGAGGTTAAAGTAAATTTGAATTTAGAACATCGTGTGCAATGAGTTTGTGAATTCAAATCATTATACCTATTTATTTCTACCTCCATGGTGCCGAAATTGTCATGCAACCTATTTTAATTTGTTAAAAACTCAGACTCGGAACCTTCTTGGTGTACTTTTTTTGTAATTTGCTTTGCGCGCGCCATTTTCTTTTCACGTCATAAATTTGTTAAAACCTAGGAGTTCCGTGACGGTCAATCAGCTTGTCGTCAATCTTGCTTTAAACATTTTGATCGTCTACAACGCTTGCTTGATGCTTGAGTCAAGCATTTAAAAGCTTTTTAGGTTTGTTTGATTTGTTTACGCTAGTAACGGAACAAAAACATACAGAAAATCAACGTGCTTGACTCAAGCTGATTGACCGTCTCGGAGTAATTTTTATTAGGTACTTACAGGTGTGTCTGGATGAATGTTGCGGGTGTGGCTGGGTGGATGGGTGGCTGTTGGAGGTGTGTCTGGGTGAATGAGTGTTTTGAGGGTGTGTCTAGGTGAATGGGTGTTTTGTGGGTGTGTCTGAATGGATGGGTGAGAATTGTGGGTGTTTCTGGGTGATTGAGTGTTTTTTGGGTGTGATTGGGTGTTTTGTAGGTGTTTCTGGGCGAATGGGTGTTTTTTGGGTGTTTCTGGGTTAATCGGTGTTTTGTGGGTGTTTCTCGGTGAATGGATGTTTTGTGGGTGTTTCTGGGTGAATGGATGTTTTGTGTGTGTTTCTGGGTGAATGGGTGTTTTTTGGGTGCTTCTAGGTAAATGGGTGTTTCTGGGTGAATGGGTGTTTTGTGGGTTATTCTGGGTGAATGGTTGTTTTGTGGGTGTTTCTGGGTGAATGGGTGTTTTTTGGGTGTGTCTGAGTGGATGGGTATGTATTGCGGGTGTGAATGTTGTGGGTGTTTCTGGATGGGTGTTGAGAGTGCGTTTGGGTTAATGGGAGGGTGTTGTGGAAGTTTCTGGGTGAAAACAGAAACTGTTGTGATTATATTTTTTTTGTATTTTGCAATTTCCTCGTTGGGGGGGATGAAAAGTTACGTGTTGCACTCGAGTGCAAAGATTTTTCACCTTGTGCTCTTTTGATTCCCTCGCTATCGCTCAGGATTCTAATTTTTGAATCACTCGCTACGCTCGTGATTCAATATTAGAATCCTTCGCTAGCTCGGTCATCAAAATTGAGCACGCGGTTAAAAAACAACTTTGCACTCACGTACAACAAATAACTATTTTGGTATACACACCAGTGGCGGAGCGTCCATATAACCCGATTCCCAACAGCCGTACCAAACGAGCGAGCATAAAAAAATCATTACCATAATTCAAGTACAATACCATTTTATAAGCAAATAAAAAAAATCCATCAATATAATCTTATCATAACAGTATTAAACGCGCGCGAAACAATATGCAACACAGGTACATACAATTCGCTCCCGCTTTCTAGATTCCTTCAACTAACTCGCTAAATATCGAGTTATGGACACCTGCTATACAGCGCCTGCACGCACACAGACAAGCGTAGTCTTGTCAGGCGCACGCAACGCGAAATAGTACCTAAAGTTTGCCTACAAGCCGGCATCAAGCCGGCATTTCGGCAGCCTACGCGGTTATGCATCGATACACTACGACACACGCACACATTAGTAATAAACTCCCACGAAAACAAGTTCCGTCAAAAGTAAATATTTTAGATCTTATTGCAATAGCCATAAAAGCGGAATTTCTTTTGTGAACTGCACTCAATATCGCGGTCGTGCGCCGCTCCTGCAAGCCGCTCCGGACCGGGTTGAATCGTCCTTCCCTTATTAACACGGCTTTTGTTTGTATAATGATCTCTCTTTCTGGCTGTATAAAACAAAGCACAAGCACGCAAAAGTGGTAACGTAGTTCTCCGCTTCGTCACTAGATGGCGTTGGACAGTTGTAGCCGTGTCCTAGCAGGCGGTGTTAAAAGTTAATGCTTAAACCATAAGAGGCTTCATATAGTTGTGGCTTGCCTAACTTGTTTTATCACACCACGCCACTGATACATACGTACACTGGAAGTTTGTGTACGTATGTATACCAAAAACGATATTCTCTGTATAAGTTAACATCAGAAAGAAAATAATAATTGTTGTAGTTCAAGTTGGGCACAGAAATAGAAATGAAATTGATGGCGATAGGACATCTGAGGGCCTAGCCAAGTAAGTGGCTTTTCTATTCGAACGCATAGAATACAAAATGTACGAAGGTGACGTATTACAGAGAAAACAATAAGTCAGTTTCATACTTTATTCATTACTTTTATACTCTATGCGTTCGAATAGAAAAGCCAATTGACTAAGCCCTCTGTGTGCATTTCGAGAATGTAGGAAGAGAGCAATACTCTTTAAGATATTTATAATAATCTTTTAAGACAACATACATACATAAATCACGCTTATATCCCGTAGGCAGAGGTGAACTAGCATCCACATTTCGCCAATTATGTTAGGTCCCATGTAATAGGTGGCGAGCCTATTGCCATATATCGGACACAAAAGTGTCGCAGTACATTGCTAGGTGGTATAAGAGGAACGCTGCTGCCCATTCCTCATCGCTGATTTATCCTTAGTCGCCTTGTACGACACCCACGGGAGAGATTTGGGGTGGTGACAATTGTATTCTACTCTGCCGTGTGGCGACGGTCCGTAATAAGACAAATATTACAAAAATTTACTTTTAGGGTTAGGACCCCTTTAGCCCTACAGGTGCGATGCGATATGTCTTCGTGCGACAGTTTCCATTCAATTTTGCTCGGGTCCGTTGACCGACAAAGAAAACCAATCAGACTAATTATTTTCGTAGAAAATCGATATCGATCGGCCGAACACTACGTGCAATGCTCAAACCGTGCCCGTTGAACGTATCGTGGGAATTAAAATGTATGAATACGGTCGTTGTGCGGGGAAAAAAGTCGCAACGCACTTTACAAGTCTCACGCGACACTAGAATTGCGAGCACTAAACAAGGAGTAATGGGTTTTTAGTTAATTAGAGAATGTAATGCTAATTTTTCAAATTACTCGATAAATGCGCGCGATTTAACGCTCAAGTGGAGATGCTGAGAGCATTAATTCATAACATAGTAGATTATATTCCAAGGGCGATAAACAAAGAATGTGTCAGATCGCAAGTATGCGACGATAAATAATATGCGATCTGAGGAAGTGGGAGTTTCCGTACGCGTAGCGGGCGGAAGAGCCCACTTTGTGGTCAGGTGTGACATAAAAAAATTAAATACCTAAGCTGTTGGCCGAGAGGTCTTTACAGCATCAGAATGTACCGGGAATTTTTGGGGAAGTCGAAAACTTGAATGTTCCTAGAGCCTTGAAACCCTAGAGCCTAGCACCGTTTCTCTACGACAAGCATCTCCTAGGAGAGTCCAACTGCCATGTGAAAACCTTGCAGCTCCCGCCCCCGTAGCACGGGACGTGGACAAAATCTCCTCGGGGAAAAGAAAATATTTTCCTCTCGCTCTAACTCCCACTAAATCCCGAGACAAAACACTGTCAAGTGGTGGAGAGAGATTTTGTCCACATCCCGTGCTAGGCCTCCAGGGCGCTACGAATCGGAGGGGAGTGACAGGCCGTTTCTTTCGGTCGGTTATTTACGAACCGTATGGATAAACTATTGTTTACCTATTATATTATATGTTAAGCTATAATTTATTTAGGTCTTCTATACTGGCCTAGGAGGTAACAAATAACGTAGAATAGGCCAGCCGCGGCTCATCCCATGGGTGTCGTGAAAGACGACTAAGGGAGACTGCCCGGTGTAAACCAATAAGCACCTTGGGGCACCCGAATGGTGGAGGGCAAACCACCAACAACACCATACCCAAACAGGGTTGGTGTCAGGCAGGCGGCCGGCTGTAAAACCTAAGCCAAAACTTTGAGCAGTATGGTCTCTCGACATGGTCCGTTCGGTCTCTTTTCTATACATTCATTCATCACTAGCACCTTTACGGTGTGTGATGGATGATATGAATCAAAAGGGAGTGGATGGCTTCATGACGTCTGACATATGAATGGAAGAGAAAACATACTGCGCCGACCCCAGATAGACTGGGAACAGGGCAGGGAGAAGAAGAAGTTAAACTATTATTTAGCCGTACGGTTGAACCGTGACGTGGTCAAGAGGCCTTAGTCACATCGTACGACACCCGTGGGAGATCGGGCGCGGTGACAATTGTTCTGCCGTCACCACACCACCACGTCACCACACCGTCACCACACCACGTCCGGCATATAGGTATGTAAATCTGTAACCTTCATTTATTTATTATATTCAACTACTGTACGTTTATGAAATCAATAACCAACTAGGTGACAAAGTCCAAGCAAATTTGTAGCGATCGGACCAAATACAACGTGTTAACAATGGAGTCATATATGTTACGTGGACGTATTGTGTGGCCTCTATGGGAAAGCAGTCGATTATTCAAGCAGACTACGCGCCTGTGACGGCACAAAGCTAAACGGCTATGCTTGGGATGATTGATAAGTTTTCATTGAATGTGCTTTTGGATTGGTGCATTGAACCATTTGCTGGTCAGTTACGGCGGGTCGAGTTCCAATTTTCTATCAACAGTTGATGCTTAGTTGCTTAGCAACTTCTGTTATTTATCGTAACCTAATATAATGTAACAAAAAATACCAGGCAACTAAACTTTGGCCGTGTGGTGACGGCAGAGTAGAATACAATTGTCACCACCCCAAATCTCTCCCGTGGGTGTCGTACAAGGCGACTAAGGATAAATCAGTAATGAGGAATGGGCAAAATGGCTTATACCACCTAGCAATGGACTGCTACACTTTTGTGCCCGATATATGGCAATAGGCTCGCCACCTATTACATGGGACCTAACATGATTGGCGAAAGTTGCTAGTTCACCTCTGCCTACCCCTTCGGGGATATAGGCGTGATTTATGTATGTATGTATGTAACTAAACTTTAGTAAGATTACTTTTAACTGTAGATGGAATATAGGGACCCGTCGTTAGTCTTCCATGCTGGTCTGGGAGAGAACAAATATCGTAGAATGTGCCAGCCCCGACTCCCTGCAAGCGTGTAAAGTCGACTAAGGGAGATTGCCTGTTGTAGACCAATAAGCACCTTTGGGCACCCGAATGAAGGGGAAGCTATACCAGCAGCGTTCCTCTTATACAACCTAGCCATATACCGCGTTTGACGTATATCTATCAGATAGAAAAATGTAATATATAAAAAACTCGTGTCCCAGTGTTTGTTATCGTTATTCGTATATCATTTGTTACTGTTATGATTTTCATGATTTTTTTCGTGTATATGAATTTGGTAGGTCTGAGAACATGTGTCGGGGCGTCTGCCCGGCGGCCGATAGGTGTTGGCCGCGTCGGGGCGTTTGTCCGGCGGTCGGCAGTTTTCTCCAGTGGCGGGCGCGGCTCGTCGGCGGGTGGAGTGTGCGGACTTGTGCTGGGAGCTGTCTGAGCAGTGAGTGACAGAGCCCTATGTGGAGGCACACCACACGATGGGTATGTCCACCGCCCAGTGCCGCACAGTGTCTTGGGCAGGTCCGATGCATCGCCCGCCGGGGGATCGCGATCGCCACTGGAGGAGACGGCAGGACGTAGCGGTCGTGTCGGGGCGTTTGTCCGGCGACCGGGGGGTGGGACCACGTCAGGGCTTTTGTCCGGTGGAGTCTAGGAGGGCCGCGTCGGGGCATCTGTCCGGCGGCGTTAGGTGTGACTGCGTCGGGGCGCTTGTCCGGCAGTGCAGGTAGGGTGGGGGAGCCTGCGCCCTCTAGCTCCCTCTGGGGCTGGAAGAGCGCCGGTTCCCGTCGTATGGGGGCCTGTCTTGGAAAGATTCCTCTTCGGAGGAAACTTGGTCAGGACGGGCGGGTCCTTTGTCCGGCGCAGTACGCTGTTGTTGGACATTGGACTAGGGGAAACGGTGCACAGAAGGAGCCCGAAAGGGCGGGCGCAGGTGGCTGTCCGGTGACATATCCTAACGGATGACCCCGGATGGCTGCCATAGTGTGCTTTGGCTCGATATGCCGGGAGAGGATGTTTAGTGGTGTAGTGGGGGAACGTCTCTACCCCGAGTCCCACATACCTCTGTAGTTGCACCGTACTGCAGGGATGATGCGTAAATGCAGTTTACCTCCGCAAAAAAAAAAAAAAAAAAAAAGGGTCTGAGAACATGTAGGCCACTTTTTATACAGATAAGGGCAAAAAACGTTGCCGAGTCACTTAGTAATTTATATAAAGGGATATCGGTGAACATACACACAGCGGTCATAGAACCTCCTCTTTCGAAGTCGGCCAAAAATCAAAGCCGTCAAGTCAATCCTGGATTGCATTCCAGGGAATGTCTAGACGGCCGTCTAAACAGGCGATTCGGCCCAAAAGTGGGGCGAGCGAGAACCGAGACGGTCCATAGCGATAATCGCACGGAGGCGAAGCTACATTGCAGGGGTGCTCAAACTGGAACTGCTGGCGATGTACCTCAATATTGTTAGACTATAGGATCGAACGAGCCTGAGAGGCCGCAAGTATGTGTTATGTAGGGTGCATGCGAGTTATAGTTTTACCGCACAATATCTATTTTGTAAAATATCAATGTAAACCCTTACTTAAACCGCCTCCGTTGTCTAGTGACCCACAGGAATTAAGATCCAGAGGTCCCTGGTTAGATCCCCAGGGGGGTACTTTGTACTCGGTTTAATTGGTGGTAGGACTTCTTTCAAGTCTGCCTGGCTAGCTATTACCATCTTATCAAAATCTGTCGCCATAAAAATAATGTTAACAACATTATTGTGTTCCGACAATTGTGATATAATAGCCAGCCCCTCTGTGAGGGTTGCAGGTGAAGCTCGATTCCATCTTCGGACCTTATCGTCACTTACCATCAGCCCGCCTAACATGTCATATCGCGTTGAACTGATTTTTGACAGTTCAAAACACAGTTCAAAGCGATTAATGGCTTTATCATATCGTGTTTTGATGCTCATGCTGACCGGGTAGGTGAGATGAAGGGCATGAGCTTCCCTGACTATCACAAAAAAAAGGAAATCTGCGTCAACAGTTCTATATCGGATTTTATCCTAGAGATCGACTCAAAAAAGCACCCCCAACCGACTAGTCGGTCGCGTTCGACCGTTCGAGTTGAGCACCTCTGCTATAATATTGCATCACGAACACAGCCGAGCGGGCACGCACCCACGCTCGCGTAATTGGCATAATTAGTCGAATTACTTTCGGTTGGATAACGAACGCTCAACGCATTGGTGACTGTCTGAATAGTTTTACTTTTTTTTGGTTCAATTCAAATATCATGGGCGCTGTTAAAAATTGTTAAATGGCGCGCGAAAGACCTCTAAATATATACAGCTCGAGTTCGTAAATAAACGACAACAGATACTACGACAATGGGCATTCGCAACATTTTATCCGTATACAAAGTGCGATAGTAATATTGTAAGGGATGTCATGCTGCTATTATCATGATATGTTACATACATACATAAATCACGCCTATATCCCCGAAGGGGTAGCCAGAGGTGAACTAGCACCCACGTTTCGCCAATTATGCTAAGTCCCATGTAATAGGTGGCGAGCCTATTGCCATTTATCGGGCACAAACGTCGCAGCACTATTGCTAGGTGGAATAAGAGGAACGCCCATTCCTCATCATTGATTTATCCTTAGTCGCCTTGTACGACAACCACGGGATAGATTTGGGGTGGTGACACTTGTATTCTACTCTGCTGTCACCACACGGCATGATTAGTTGACTAATACCTATTCCAATGGCTGGGTCACAAGCTTTGCCTATGAATGAATACAGCTCTTGAAACATCCAAAACTTAGAAAATGACATTCGAAATCAAAATAATCATCGTCACCACGAGCCCTTTGGGGGGGTTGTCCACCAGAGCTGTGCGAGGATGCGCTGCGATGAGTGTATTTGAGGAGAACCAATAGAATCACTGCATTTTTAAATAGAGTGATTCCATTGGTGTATGTAAATCTCCTTGGGTAAAAGAAAATATTTTCCTCTCGCTCCAACTTCCACTAAATCCCGAGATAAAACACTGTCAGTTGATGGAGAGATTTTGTCCACGTCAAGTACTAGGCCTGCAGGTCGCGCTTTGCAAACTTCTCTTTTCATACATACATACATATGTCACGCCTTTTTCCCACAGGGGTAGGCAGAAATCACTTCTTTCCACTTGCTACGGTACCCTTTCTCAATTCTTGCCATTACGTCTTCTTTGTTCGTCTCTTTTGTATTCCAAAAGGGCATCACAACACTGGAACAGCGAACAAATCGCCCGAAAGTGTTATCATTGAGCAAACACGTTCAGTTCGCGGAGATAACGAAATATTGCCGGTTAAGAGGTGCGAAATGGGCTAAATATCATCACCAGCTTTACATCGCATAGACAAATGCTTGTTTTGATTGAGATATACAAATCAAGCCTATTTATAATTAGGGGTAGGCAGAGGCGAATTAACAACCACGATTCGCCAATTAAATTAGGTCCCATGTAGCGAGCCTACTGCCATTTATCGGGCACGGAAATCGGAGTACATTGCTAGGTGGCTTAAGAAGAACGCTGATGCCCATCACGCACTGCTGTCTTATCCCTAATTCGCCTTGTACGACACCAGCAGGAGAGATGGGGGTGGTGACATGCATGGTGGGGTTATGACGTGCAAGCATGCCCGCGGGCATGTCCGTGTAGCGAATTCCCCGCTTTAAGCACTAGTGCGGGGCGTTGTGAGAATCGTCCGACACCTCGACGCAGTTGCTGAGATTCGAGGGATTTCAACTTACCTGCTTTGTCAGCATTGGATGCCATGACCCGAAACGTGCCGAACAGTAGCACCAACAGCCTCTGTGTGCATACGGGCAGCGACAGCAGTAGTCTGTGGACAAAGATGGTCATCATCATCACCAGCCGTTTAATGTCCCCACTGCTGGGGCACTGGCCTATGGATGGCAGAATATAGGGAGGGGAGGAAAAATCTAAATAAGGATATGGTTTATTCATATAAGGTATCATTGCATACACTCATAAATCGACAATGAAATAACCTTAAACATTGGAAACGTGTGTATCAAAGAAAATCGGTTTCCAATATTTAACGTTATAAGCTACAACACATACATACATACATAAATCACGCCCATATCCCCGAAGGGGTAGGCAGAGGTGAATTCTCACCCGCGTTTCGCCAATTATGTTAAGTCCCATGTAATAGGTGGCGAGCCTATTGCCATTTATCGGGCACAAAAGTCGCAGTACATTGTCAGGACGGTAGTATAAGAGGAACGCTGCTGCCCATTCCTCATCACTGATTTATCCTTAGTCGCCTTGTACGGCACCCACGGGAGAGATTTGGGGCGGTGACAATTGTATTCTACTCTGCCGTCACCACACGGCTAAGCTACAACACGGTGGACCATATAACCCACCACGCTGGCCCAGTGCGGATTGCTGGATATTAACGGCTGCAAATGCAGGCGGGATCAACGGCTTAACGTGCCTTCCGAAGCACAGACGAACTCGAGATATACATTTTTGGTCACCCATCCAATGACCGGCCTTAGATAACATAGCTTAGTTTACGCAATCGCAGGCTGAGCGCACTAACGTTATGGTGACGGTAGAGCAAACTACAATATTGTACCACTCCCGTCAATTAACTTTAATGAGTATTTAATGTCAAAAAATTTCATTCAAATCTTGACCATAAACCCGGCAAGAATAGCGACTAGTTTTGATTTGTCATTTTTTGACGTTAAGTACTCATTAGCGTTATTTGACGTCTCTGAGTGCGGCGGTATGGGTCGTTCTTGTTATACTATCTAACAATATACTGCGGTTTGCATGTCTGATAAATGACAATAGGCCATCATAATATAACCCCCATGGAAGGTCCACCACATAATGCTTGGAGGCTCCTCTACAAAGTCGTATCACCTTAGGTCATTAACCCTGTTTTTTTTTCAGTATAATTCAGTTCTTTGAACGTGTTAATCAACCTCATTACATTTCGCGAATAAACGACTACACAATTAATTGACATGCAGCATTTTCCCTGTTATACATATATCAATTAATTAACATGATTGATTCAATTATCAATATATTTGACCTGATTATTTACAAGGAAAAATTTCATTTCATTGGGGTATTGAATTCAGGATATTTGCTACCCAGTTAGATGAGAACAAATTATAACTATTATTTTTTGCAATTTATCGATCATCATCACTAGATCTTGTTATCTTTCGGTGACGTTGACGTTACGATGGAGCAATATAGGGACAAACAGACAGACATTATTGGTAATTGTTGCAAATGTTTTAAACAGTGTTAACTGATATTCAATCATTATTCACAGCATACTACATAATTATACAATATTGTTAAACTGTTTTTTTTTATATTACACAGAATACTACTGGTATGAATAATTAATAAAAATTTAACTGTGGCATGTTTTAGCTTATTTAAAAACTTTAGACCCTAGAATGATTACGCTACAGGAGTTCCCATCCCTCTTTAGGTAAGGTAGGCTGTAGTTGGTGGACTGCCCTCTCTACCATTCGGGTGCCCCAAGTTGTTTATCTTTGGCAATCAATGAGTGTAAATTTTCATACGTTGCCAAATAATTTCGCCATAGCTTAGCTACGGCACAGGCATTCGCTATCTACAAAAGAATACAAGGAAAAGCTCCGGATGATTTCCCACCTACTCGAAATTCCTTACGCTTTCGCCGGCATGCATGCTTTAAGCTTCCAAACGGATTAGGGCCGGCGCACATTAGCGGCACGGCATGGCAGGGTATTTTTAGGCGACGAATAAAAATACATATAACTAAAGAGTATGAAAATAATGTTGAAAGTCGTAGGCACAAAAAAAAATGCCGTGGGATGCTTAGGCATGCCGTATGCAGCCTTCGGCACGCCTTGGCATCCCTCGAAACGCTTTGGCAGTCTTCGGGATACCGCGACAAGACAAGGCCTAAGAACGCCTCGGCATGCCCAAGCCGTTGTCCTAATAGAACGCGATTGCGCAATCATCGCGCGGGTTGGTCGTACGAACGCGCGATCAAACCTATTGAACTCTAATAGGTGTCCTAACTGACAATCGCGCGACGCGGCCGTGTTTGTATGCGTTCACGCGATGGTCGCGTCGTTTGCTCACGCGATGATCGCGCATCTCGTTCTATAAGGCAACCCCTAAGGACGCCTCGGCACGCTCATACCACGGCATTGTTGCCGCCAGTGTGCGCTTACATTTAGGAATGCCGAAGGATCCCTTGCCGTGCCGTGCCGCCAATGTGCGCCGGGCCTAAGTGAACTCAATAAACCCAACTAGGACACCAGCGAGTGTTCATGGGAACGATCACTCAGATTAATATCCACGGTTTGAATGACAGTCTGTAAACGCGCAGTCGTACTCGCTTCGAGATCAACTGGGCCGATACCATGCACCTTAACGCAAGACGCCTCGGGCGAAATCGCTTTGGCAGTGCCGCGCCAGACGTGGCGTTCAGTGTACAGCGTACGAGTGATAGATCGCTGGTTAACGAATGAATAGACCGTAGTTGACTTAATGCGTTCGGTGTGCCGCAGACTTTAATTTAATCACGAATATAATCTATTCTATTTTAATTTTAACATTATATAAATGTTAGAAAAATGAGTACATAGATTTTGGTGGTTAGAAAAAGAATTTCGAAAAATTATGATCTTGAGGTGTCTTGGGTGGTCCAGCGGTCAGGCACCTGCCCGGATAGCAGCGGACGCGGGTTCGATTCCCGCCTCAAGATCATAAGTGTCTTGGGTGGCCGAGCGGTCAAGCACCTGCCCGGATAGCAGCGGATTCGGGTTCGATTCCCGCCTCAAGATCATAATTTTTCGAAATTCTTTTTCTAACCACCAAAATCTTTGCACGAATATAAAGTTTTTTTTTATCCGTATGTAAATAGGATCGACGAATAGATCCCCTGGGTTTCCTGACACACCTTCATATGCTTTGAAGAAGATTATTATAAATACTATCTTATTTTATACCGCAGCTACGTCATCTTTCTAACACTAGGGAATGCAGAGGACGCGGGTTCGATTCCCGCACATCAAGACTATAATTCAAAGATTTTGGTGGTTAGAAAAATAATTTCGAAAAATTATGATCTTGAGGCGGGAATCGAACCCGCGTCCGCTGCTATCCGGGCAGGTGCCTGACCGCTCGGCCACCCAAAACACTAATTAACTTGCCGAAATTCTTCTAACCTTTACACTTCACGTTGTAAGCCAACGGGTACCCTCGCAATGTAGAAATAAATTTCAAACATTCCAAAGCAGATATTTTTACAAATACCGTGCGTTCGGTTAAGCTTGGGTTTGCTTTATAAACTATTCGATTTTAATTTTAACATTATATAAATGTTAAAAAAATTAGTACAAAGATTTTGGTGGTTAGAAAAAGAATTTCGAAAAATTATGATCTTAAGGCGGGAATCGAACCCGCGTCCGCTGCTATCCGGGCAGGTGCCTGACCGCTCGGCCACCCAAGACACTAATTAACTTGCCGAAGATATCAAGATCATAATTTTTCGAAATTCTTTTTCTAACCACCAAAATCTTTGTACTAATTTTTCTTACATTTATATAATGTTAAAATTAAAATCGAAGACTATAATTTCTCAAACTTTTTCTAACCACATTTCTTTAGGCATGTATTTTGTGTTACAAGCGGTTATCACAACATAATCTCGAGTTGAGACACAACAAGCCGACCTAAGATTCATTGTGCGTCTCTCAAAAGGTGTTTATTGGCAGGATGTGCCAAGCCAATGCCAATACCGCCGTTACGCTCATCAAAATTCAGGAAACTGTCACTTTAAACATGCATTGTTAGCGCGTCACCCTACCACGAAAGTTGTCAGTTGTCGGATAACCCCAAACAATGGTCATTTCTTACGTTAATGGAGATAAACATCGCACGTACATCAGTCTCGTATCGTAAGAAACAGAGAACTTCATAAACACCCAGTCATATGATCGCTTGACGGATAGTTCCTTTATGTTAAGATGTGAATATTCCAATCTGACTTGTTCCGACCTACATTTCTCTACTTCCCTGAATGCTCTGGACCTCATTATGCAACATGAAACACAAATAACGCACATAGGTACTGCACACTACTCATGCTAATTTAGTCATAAAAAAAACTATGGTGATATAAAAACTCTAAATTGTAAAATTAATTATATTAGGTTGGGGAAAAAGTCTTTTCGCATTATAGTATGTATAAACTTGTAATAAAATCTCTATGGCTATACTATTTGTATCTGGCTGGTTTTGGTATCATTGAAAGTTTAAATTTTAAAGAACATAATTCCAAATTCAAATTAGGAAAATGTGTGATTTTCATTTGTTTTTCGTACCGCCAAGATGAGTGAATCTAATGAAGAAATTAGATACATTTTAAAATTTTACTACAAAAAAGGTAAAAATGCAACGCAAGCCGCGAAAAAAATTTGCGATGTTTATGGACCTAGTGCAGTGTCTGTGAGAGTAGCACAAATTTGGTTTAAGCGTTTTCAATCCGGAAATTTTGATGTCAAAGATGCACGTCGCTCTGGTCATCATCATTACAGATAAAATGGATGCCATTTTTGAAAAAGTGGAGCAAGATCGGCATGTCAGTAGTTACGACGTAGCTGAAGAACTGGGAATTGACCACAAAACAGTTTTGGCGCATTTGAAAAAAACTGGGTACACAAAAAAGCTCGACATTTGGGTACCTCACGAGCTCACTGAAAGAAACCTAATGAACCGTGTACTCATTTGTGATTCTTTATTACGACGTAATGAAACCGAACCATTTTTGAAGAAGCTGATAACTGGTGATGAAAAGTGGATCACGTACGACAAGAACGTGCGAAAAAGGTCGTGGTCAAAGGCCGGTCAGGCTTCACAGACTGTGGCGAAACCCGGGTTAACTCGCAACAAGGCGATGCTGTGTGTGTGGTGGGATTGGAAGGGCATTATTCATTATGAGCTGTTACCACCAGGCAGGACCATCAATTCTGAACTCTACTGCGAACAACTGATGAGATTAAAGCAAGAAGTTGAGAGAAAGCGGCCGGAATTAATCAACAGAAGGGGTGTGGTTTTTCATCATGATAACGCTAGCTTATCCTACCTCACACATCTTTAGCCACTCAGCAAAAATTAAGAGAGTTTGGCTGGGAGGTGTTAATGCATCCGCCGTATAGTCCTGACCTTGCACCTTCAGATTTCCACCTGTTTCGGTCTCTTCAGAATTCTTTAGGCAGTGTCAGGTTAACATCACGAGAGGACTGCCAAAACCACTTGTCGCGGTATTTTGACCAGAAGTCCCAAAATTTCTATAGCAATGGGATCAAGTCCCTACCTACAAGATGGCAAAAAGTTATCGAACAAAATGGTACCTACATACTTTAGTTAAATGTAAATAAACTATATTAAAAAATGTTTTGAATTTTCTGAAAAATGCGAAGAAACTTTTTCCCCAACCTATTATGTCACCACCTGACCATTTACTGGACTTTTCCGCCCGCTACGCCCACGGAAAATCCCACTTCCTATCAGGGGGTGACATAAAACTATGATCTTACGTCGGGCGATAAAAAAAGGCCTCAGATCGCATATTTGTCAATTACTTGCGATCTGAGCCATTCTTTGTTTTATCGCCCTTGGTATATATACTATTATATGGAGAAAGAAAAATGTTTAACAAGTTCCATTTTTTAATTAACACCATTTTAGTTTGTGATCATCCACATATTATCAATGGAGCTTCATTGCTTGTGGAAATTTTGTCAGGCGATTGATCGCCTTCTATTTATCATTACATTTTTCATCATTTAAACTATTATTAAAGTGTACCAATGCAATTCATTAATGCAGTATAAATCGTAAACAGTTTACCAGATCACATTAATATGATGCACATAGTACAAATTTTGTACTATGTGATATTATTATGATGACTCCCTTGAGAAATTGGAATCACACACTCAAACAATATCAGAAACTAGCAATGAGAAAAGTTTGCACAACAGGCACAGTAACTGGAATGGAATCCTTATCTACATGTATACATATGCCATAGGCAAAAAAAATTATGTGAAGCAGGATTTGTGTGACTTTAATTATTTAAGAGATAAAAACGCACCTATTGTTGAAAGTTGTCAGCACCACTTCAGTTGCAGGCCAATGAGGTATAATATTTATGAAGAAATGGCAGTCACGTTCCACATTTAGCACTACTGCTACTATTGCATGTGATCTAATATCAACTGGTGAAATGTGGGTATCAATACACCACTGTTACACCCCTTGTATGAAAATCAAATCACAGAAAGAGTCAAAAAGTTGTATAGAAAACTGCAGAAAACCATCCAACCACCACAGTAACTAACTGTTAATTTACTCATTGATCTTAATGCTAAAACATAAACAAGCAATTGCAGGATGAATATAATGAAGTAGGCATCAAAGGTTATTGTTACTTACTTCATTGCAGTGTGGTGATGGCAGAGAAAAATATATTTATCACCACCCCTACCTCTCTAATGGGTCATATAAAAAACTCACTCAAGTGACTCAAAGTTTTAACATAATGTGAAATGGGCATAGTCAGGGTTGAATTCTAGACAATTTGAACTTACACTAGTGTGACTATTGTAAGTAATAGTAAATAAGTAAGACTTTCATAACCCATAAGGGGTAGGCAGGCCCCAGATATTAACACCCCACTTCATTTTGATTTAGATTACTATATAAGTATTAGTAAAAAACATATTGATATCAAACAATTGGTATTGGGGATGTTGCTATTGTATAGATACATACATGGCTCCCATTTTGAAGCTAGGTTTTCAAGTCAAATTCTACTGCCCTTATAAATCATCTTATATTCAATATATTCTTTTTTTATTTGATTTTGTTGGATCAGTAGATTTTTCTAGTAGTATTTAGATAACATCCAAGTAAATTATTTAGCAAAATAAATTACTTGGATGGAATTTACTTGGATTTAATAATTTTCTTGGAATTATTTAGCAAAGTAATTTAACAAAATTTCTTATTAGAAATTTGGCATTGCAATAAAATCTCATTATATGATTATCAAAGTAGAGAAACATTTTCAATTTATTTTGTTATCAAATCACTAGCATTATACAGAAAAGTAAATATTAATTAATTTATGTTTAATTTTCACTAAAATCCACATCTGTGGAATTAAGTATGGGTATATTTACAATAATATCAAGTAATATTAATCAATAAACAAAAGGTTTTTTACTCATACACTATAATGTTACTTATTAATATTATTAAACTTGGTAATATAAGAGGAATACTGCTTTAATTACCTTCGAATTTCATCCACCTGTTGTTCCTCAGGTAATTCTACAGCTGAGAATAAATGCATTTCACCATCACGCCCAAACACACCGCCAGGTATTTTCCTGAAAATGATTGATTCTTTTAATTACACCAACTTTCAAGTTAATGTTGGACTCTAGTTGATGCAAACGTGAATGATACTACAGACAAACAGTATGCTTGATGATTTTAAAAAACAGTTCTTTACCTGAGAAACTTCTTGAGAACACTAGCAATGGTGTATACAGAATAATTATCAACATTCACCAATCTGCCCGTCTGTAGGAAATGAATTAATTTCTTCATAGCGCCTTGATGACCAGGCGCCCGAAAAACATCACGACGGAGTGGGGCCTCCTTGTTTAATTTCAAAATCAGCACCTAAACATAACACGCCTTAAAACCAGTAACACTTTAACCGAAAAACCAGCACCAACACTGATACTAACAAGCAAGGGTCCAGGAATGTCATCTTTACAAACTTCGTGTAAAGGTACGCCGAATTTTACTTTTTCAAGTCTCCGTGGATACGGCAACGAATTGGGGTGCCCGCAAGACGTAACGACATTGCTCAATGTTGCAGCTCGCCGGTGCATCCTCCTTGCCCAGTTACTCATTTTCCTGATCGGATCTCGTATCAATAAAAGTATAACCTAATTATGTTTCTGGGTATACTGAGTGAAAACCCATCGTTTTAGACTGTCAAAAAATTGCAATGTATATTTCGTGTGTAAACTTGCGGGGCCAACAATTTTAATCAAGAATTTTACACAACACTTCTCGTTTATTTTTCGTTAAATATTTTTTTTATGCGCACGGGTGTTAACGGCGCTCTCAATTCGCTGTGTAAACTCAGTCACAGATTATAAATTTAAATAGTGACAAATATAATTAAACAGATTATACATTGTTTATTTAATCTTTCCCCTTTGGCTAGTGCTATAAATCGGAAGGAACTGTCATAAGAACTATTATTAGAATATTATTTATTTAAATTGACAACATTTCAAAAATGACAACCTCCCAAAATAAAAATACCATTTCTTTATTTTCCAATCCTGACTTCGAAAATATTTTTATCAAATTTTTTTATCACTTGGATAAAAAAATAAAATGTAAAAATCATGCGATGACGTCACGGTCGGGGATGTATGAATTAAAACGTTTGCCTTCCTAGATGGAAGAATAAAAAAGTTATCATAGACATGATGACAGACGTCAGTCATAAATCAAATTCAATGTTATTAATTGTCATCGTCGAAATTAACAATATTATAGTAGCAATAAATTGAAATCCTTCATAAACTTTAATTTTAAACGTATTTGACTTTGAAATTAATTTCAAACATTTTAGATTAAATGTTTTTATTTTCGACACCGGAAACGCCAGTTCGTCAATTTTGACAAGTGACATTTTTATTTTTCGAGTCAAGAGTAATTTCGCCATTCGTCCACGACAGTGACGTCATTTGGCACTTACGTCTGTTTAGAATGACCGGTATTTCAATCATGATTTTTTGTATGAAAACGACGGAATTCAGAAGAAATAAAAAATATGGGTGTCTTCATTTTCGGTTTAATTTCATATAACATCATTTATAGGTATGTTGAAAAAATTAATTGTTGTCAGCTGTATCAAATGTGATTTTTGACGTTATCCTAATTTCTATAAATTCAGTACTTAAATATTTTATATATTTGTATTTAAAATAAGTGATATCTCCAGCATTTTCATTCAAGAATTTAAAATTATTCCCATACATACATACATACATAAATCACGCCTATAACCCCGAAGGGGTAGGCAGAGGTGAACTAGCACCCACGTTTCGCCAGTTATGTTAAGTCCCATGTAATAGGTGGTGAGCCTATTCCCATTTATCGGGCACAAAGTCGCAGTAGGTACAAAGCTAGATGGTATAAGAGGAACGCTGCTGGCCATTCCTCATCACCGATTTATCCTTAGTCGCCTTGTACGACACCCACGGGAGAGATTTGGGGTGGTGACAATTGTATTCTACTCTGCCGTCACCACACGGCATTGCCGTCACCACACGGCATTATTCCCAAAATCATTTTACTCATATCGGTCAGACGTCATCAAGCCATCCTCCCTTTTGATTCATATCATCCATCACACCATAAAGGTGCTAGTGATGAATGAATATATAGAAAAGAGACGGAACGGACCATGTCGAGAGACCAATAAACGGAGAGAGTGATTGGAATGACAACATTCCAATCCATACTGCTCAAAGTTTTGGCTTAGGTTTTAACAGCCGGCCGCCTGCCTGACACTAACCCTCTTTGGGTATGCTGTTGTTGGTGGTTTGCCCTCCACCATTCGGGTGCCCCATGGTGCTTATTGGTCTACACTGGGCAATATCCCTTAGTCGACTTTTACAACACCCATGGGATAAGTCTAGGCTGGCCTTTTCTACGTTATTTGTTCGCTCGCAGGCCAGCATAGAAGATTTTATCATTGACAAAATAATTATTATAAATACTGCAGTGTAGATATGGCTGTATGAGATAGATCCCGTTGCTTTCACAAATGGGAGACAAAATTAATCTACACCTTCCGTTTGTTCATTTGATTTTTGTAATTATTTGTTTGTTGTTGAATTTGTGATTGTGGGTATCAAAATACTACCACTTGATTACAATTGATTAAACTTTTAAATACTTAAGACGTGAAAAGTGTGTGTTATTGCATCAATAAAGGATGAATAATTTCGAAGACGAATGGTTAGAAAACGAGCCGGTAGCTGTTGTGGCGCCGCAAGTTTCCAACAATCAGACACATTATACTCGAGAATACCGGCCAACACGAGGTAGAGGAAACAGAGGCCGAGGTGTCGGTAATGAAGCATATCGAAGGGATCGTGACGCACCAGGCACCAGCTACCGTCGCAACTTTGATGAAAATAACGGTTCAAAGAAAAATATTACTGTGCAATCTCAAATGGTAGGCCGTATAATTGGGAAAGGAGGATCAAAAATCAGAGAACTGGAGCAAGAAAGTGAAGCCAAAATCAAGATAGGCGAAGCAAGTGGGGATTCGACCACAGTCACTCTTCAAGGATCTAATGACGCCATATCCAAAGTTGAAACCATGATCAATGATCTGTTAGAAGACAACAGATCAACTCGTCACAAAGACAATCAGAATACTAGTATTGATAGTGCAGGATCAGGAGATTTTATGAGGAAGAATGAATCGGGTGTGGAAGTTATTGATTGGGATAAATTAAATGCATTCTATGATGAACAACAAGAAAACCGATGGAAAAGTCTGCCTCCTATTATTAAGGACTTCTACAAAGAGGATCCCAAGGTAGCCGGCATGCCAGCTGTTGAAGTGGCAAAGTGGCGCCGTGCTAACAACGACATTCAAGTCAAAAGAACATTTGACAAAGTCAATTGTGACAAGCCTATTCCGAATCCAGTTCTTACATTCGAGCAAGCCTTCCAACACTATCCAGAAATATTAGGGGAGATTTATAAACAAGGCTTTAAACAGCCATCTCCAATTCAAAGTCAAGCATGGCCAATTCTCTTGAGCGGTGAAGACATGATAGGAATTGCTCAAACTGGAACAGGCAAAACTTTGGCATTCTTGTTACCGGCTCTAATACATATTGATGGTCAGACCTTACCTAGAGATCAGAGAGAGGGCCCCACCGTACTTATCTTAGCACCAACAAGAGAACTAGCTCTACAAATTGAAAAAGAAGTCTGCAAATACCAATACCGTGGAATAAAGTCTGTATGTTTGTATGGAGGTGGTGACCGCAAGCAGCAGATCAAAGTTGTATCTAAAGGAGTTGACATAGTGATTGCAACCCCAGGTAGACTTAATGACTTAGTTATGGCTCGTCATTTGAATATCATAAATTTTTCATATATTGTGCTTGATGAAGCTGACCGAATGCTTGATATGGGTTTCGAGCCTCAAATAAGAAAATCTCTCTTTGATGTTCGACCTGATAGGCAAACGGTTATGACGTCCGCAACATGGCCCACAGGTGTACGCCGTCTCGTAGAAACATACATGAAGAATCCTGTACAAGTCAATGTTGGTTCATTGGACTTGGCTGCTGTTCACACTGTTACCCAGAAGATATTATTTGTAGAAGAAGATGATAAGGAAGCTGCCTTATTTGATTTCCTCATGAACATGGATCCTAATGATAAAGTTATTATTTTTTGTGGAAAAAAAGCCACAGCTACTCATATTACTACTGAATTATGTATGAAAGGAATTGAGTGTCAATCATTGCATGGTGACAGAGATCAAAGTGATCGTGAAGCAGCTTTAGAGGAAATGGTTGATGGTACTGTTAATATATTAGTTGCAACAGATGTGGCTTCAAGAGGCATAGATATAAAAGACCTTACTCATGTTGTAAACTTAGATTTCCCACGACATATTGAGGAGTATGTGCACAGAGTTGGCAGGACTGGCCGTGCTGGTAAGACTGGAGTGTCCCTGACATTTGTTACAAGGCAGGATTGGAGTAAAGCTCGAGAGCTTATCAAGATTCTGGAGGAAGCCAACCAAGAAGTACCAGATGAGCTCGAACAAATGGCTCAACGCTTTGAAAATATGAGACTTAAAAGAGAACAGGAAGGAGGTGGAGGTGGAGGTCGTGGCCGAGGTGGTAGAGGGAGAAGAGATAGGTGGTAAATAATTGCATGCATTTCATGCAGCTAGTAGTTACTAATACAAAGGCTATTTTGTATATTTTGACACAAAGTATTATAAACATTAAGTTTTGTATGTGTAAAACCTGTGCTGTGATACAGAATCTATAGTACATAGGTAAGGTGATTATTCTTTGCAAAAAAACTTTCATATATCACTGGTTGATTTGTGATTTTCTAGAACAGACTTGCTTGTTATTTGTTTGAAATAAAAGTTATTATTAAAGTTATAATGCTTGTATTTTGTTTATACTTATTAATCCTATAACAAGTAAAGACTACCCATGAAGCAGATACATATTTAGCTTAGCTTACAATTTCGAGTTTGTAACACTTACATTATCACGATGAAACTTACTTTCTAAGTGCTCACTACCAACTTTGTGCAATTAATGAGTAACAGGTTGTGTTATATCTCCACATGTTGATATTTGTAGCATAGTACAATAAAACCAGTAGCATATTTCAATCAAATATATTCAAAATATAAACAATCTTAATGTGGAGAGAATATCACCTAATAAGATTGATATTTTGATTAGGTAGGTAAACAGTTTATGGAACAAGGTAAAACATTTTAAATATAAAATGTACAGGTTTAAATGAATGATTGACTTTACTACTGTTACTTGGACAATATAATAGGCATGTCTTAAAATAAAACTTTAAGATCAAAATACTAACTGCCTATGTCTCAAACTACTGACAATATTTAGGTATCTGGCTGTGACATAACAAAATCTGAACACAGTAAATAAATAATATCAATATAATAACTATACAGAGTAAACAAATATTGTATATTTTATATGACAATATCAGCATTCCTTAAACAATTTCTAATCGTTTCATTTCCTTCAAAAGTTCAACCCCCATCTTAGCAGGTGAACGTGTAACAATAACGTTAGCTTTCTCTAAAGCTTTAATTTTATCCATGGCACCACCCTTTCCCCCAGAAATAATTGCACCAGCATGGCCCATCCTTCTTCCAGGTGGAGCTGTCAGGCCAGCGATGAATGAAACAACCGGTTTAGCCTTTTGACCCTGAAACATTAAATTTATTCATTTGTTACAGTCGGTTTATGACAAAAATAGAATATAATAGTGAAAATGTGACTAATGGAGATAGAGCTGAATTATCCCCTTGATGTTGTCAGGACTTATTTATTTACTTAAACCATTTTGTATAAGCTTATTATGATGGAATAAAAACTCCTCTATAGTTACATCACAAAGAACACTGTAGATTTTGTTGAAATAATTTTAGGTAATTACAATTTAAATATAATAATTATGGACCAAAATATTCATTTTGCTCCATAATTGTATTATAATCTGAAATGCTTCTCTTACTAATAAAAAAGGGAATAATTCATAAAATTAGTCTAGAAAAGACAACACACAATTTGTGTGTATTCGAACAAGGTACATATAAGATAATAGTAGAGTTCTATTACATATTTGAAGTACTAGTGGGCATTGAATATTTTACACAAAATGAACAGACTCTAGACTGTAAGAAAGAATATCAATCATAATGACTGAAATAAAATGCATGACCAACCAAAATGCAAGTTGCAGTACTTGTAGTAGGTATGTGATGTTTCATTCTCAATCAATCATAGTTACTATAATGAAATCAAAGTCTACATGTATTATAATAAGGATGAGTCAAGCATAGAATGATTATTATAAATCAAATAGGTAAACCTCTTGACGAATCTCAATGATTTTACCTTTTGGCTCTGTATGGATAAAAACAAATATATGTGTAAGTAAAAATATTCATAAAATAAAATTAAAAGGTGTTCAAACGGCTTGTTGCTAACACTCACAAAGGCTATTGCAATATTACATCAAATGTATGTTGCTAAAGTAGGTATACTTACAGTGTTATATTGAGTAAGGTATTCTGAAGCTAGTTCTTCAGCATTGCCACCAATCTCACCAATGAGAATGATACCTTTAGTCTCTGGGTCACCCAAGAAGACCTCAAGGCAGTCAATAAAATCGGTTCCATTGAATGGGTCTCCACCAATTCCAACGCAAAGAGTTTGACCCAAGCCAGTCTAAAACAATAATTATATTGTTATAAATATGCTTAAATATTGTTATAGTAAAAAAAATATATATTAATTATTTATGTAGCAGATAACATTGTCACCACCATTCTTCCTCATGTGATGTATAAAATGATTAACAGTTAAAAAATATTATTATGGAAGGAATGGGCAGTACTTGGCCATCAAAGTAGTGAAATATCAATGTGGATACATTATCTGCCTTGCCCTTTGGGTGATCAGTTGAGATTAATGTAGTATACTATTTGTATACTTTCATATTATATTTTAAATGAACCAAAAGTAACCTTTGATCAACAACATATAAATAAGCTCAGCATTATCAGACTTAAATTTATGACCCATGATAACATCACAAGATAATTATGTGGAAAAAGTATTCCTTAAAGTATATCTTATAGCCTACATAATTTATCTGTTATTGCAAAATTATTATAAAATGTAAGAAGTTTTCTTTCTCATCAACTTTTCTGTATTAGGTTTGTATAAACACCAGTAATCTTTATGGCATCACTTGTCAAATCTACTACCTTATCAGCAGTGGCAACATTAGAGGACTGGCGATGAAATACTTACTGTAGTGGTTTGATGACAAGCCTCATAAGTGAGGGTTCCTGAACGTGAAACTACACCGATGCATCCACGCTTGTGAACAGCGGCTGGCATGATACCAATCTTACATTTCTCTGGAGCTATGATACCAGGGCAGTTAGGACCTACAAGTCTGGACTTATTCTGTCTAAGCAGTGCATGCTTGACTCGCACCATATCCTGAAAAAATGCAATATTTTATTTGTACTTTTGAGCACTGAAAGTGTAAATATAAAATAAATTGAAAAAATAATTACATGTTGTGGTACACCCTCAGTGATGCAAACAATAAGTGGTATTTCAGCTTCTATTGCCTCGAGAATGGCTGATGCTGCTCCTGGTGGGGGCACATAAATAACACTGGCATGTGCTCCGGTGGCCTCCTTCGCTTCCTTAACGGTGCCAAACACTGGCATACCCAGATGCTGTTGACCAGCCTTTTTGGGCGAAACCCCACCCACAATTTTTGTGCCATAATCCAAAGCTTGCTGGCTATGGAAAGTTCCTTGCTTTCCTGTAAAGCCTTGCACGATAACCTTCGTTTCCGATGTTAAAACTAAATTTTTCCTTGTCTCTGCATAGGGAGTGCCTGATTGGAATCTAACATTGTTCAATTTCAACCCATCTGAAAAATGTATGCACATACAATATTAATATAAAGAATCAAATTTATCACACTTGCCAGTTTTCAAATACATAATTAGTTAATAATGAAGCATTATTTTATTTAGATATTTACACTATGGCATTAAAATATGGCCGTGAATATTTTTTCTATTAGTTTCAAAGCAGTATTTATTCATTAAACAAACAAGTTGCTGTTAGGACCAATACATAATATAACATTAAATTGATTTAACAAAGATGTATCAAAGGTCAGAGTGCCAGATTCTTTAAGCATTCAATATGCACTTACTACAAAAGTATATCATGACAACTATAGTAAAGAAATAATGATAATGTATATAATGATAAACTCCTATTTACATAATACATCTTCTAAAAATTTATCGTGAACCGATTGAGAAGATTATTTATAGTCGAAGGTCTCGGTTAATAACTAGACATAATTAAAATGGCAATGAACGCCTTACAACGAACATGTTCCCTTTATTTGTAAGACAATTCTAAGATAGTAAGGTTTGTGCGTAACAGGCATACTTCTTGGACTTTAGAGGGTCCTCAGACAAGGTTATTATCAAAGCTTAGATGTCATAAGAAATTACGCTAATGGACGTGTCAATGATAAAATCTAAAGGTAAAGCCACTAGCGTATAAAATATAAGTGTACTGCTCAAAGAAGATCAATTTATGCTGATTTACCTTTGAATCTTGCCAAAATTCTTACTGGAACAGCCATCATAAAGTTAGATTTTACCGTGAAAGAAGAGAATAAAACCTTGTGACATTGACAGATTGATCGCCCTACCTACGCTACCTACCTGCCAGTTACGTAAGTAGGTATGCTGTCAAATTGTCTGACATCTGACATTACTTTGTTTTTGTTGTTTTAAAATTCTTCCTATATTTTAGGGAAGGCAAAGGGTCTAGCCCATACAGCCAAGTCTTTAGTGTATATTTTATCTGTAGTAGTATGAAATAATGAGTGGGTGAAATGTATGAATGAAATGAATTTTACGTTAAAATATGGGTGCCACATATTTTAACGCATCTAGGGAGTGCTTGGCGCGAATTGAATGGCAACAGAGTTAATGATGGTGCTTGATGAAATGGATAAAACCACTTTTTATAGTGATCTTCACCACAACATCAAACACATCATGAGACTTATTTTCGATGATTCTGCATAATTGCACATCAACACGGATGCTTGTGCATCAAAATAACACCACTTTCACTGCACAAAATCCACTCTGTAACAATTTTTGAATTAGTGAAAAGAAATCTGACTGACACCACGAAACGCGCCAAACACTCCCTTACTTTGTTTTTTTTGTCATTTTATTTTTTCTTTTATTTTAGAGATAGCAGAGGAACTTAGCATATACTGCTTATCTTTACTTTTATTTTTTTTAAATTTTACATTTAAAATAGGCGTCAATTTTAATACATTTTGAAAATCCTTAAGCTAAATGAATGGCAACCCTTAGCACGGGACGTGGACACATCTCCTTCGGGGGAGAGAAAATCTTTTCCTCTCGCTATAATTCTCACTAAATCCCGAGACAAAACACTGTCAAATGGTAGAGAGAGACTTGTCCACGTCTCCGTGCTAGGCCCGCAGACTTAAAAATAATTGTTATGACGTGTTTGACGTCATCAGACGCCATAATGAAGACTATCATTCAATTTGCGCCTAGCACTCCCCAGATGCATTAAAATGTATGGAACTCTTAATCAATATATAAACCTAATGAAAAATGGATATGGCTCAAAAGTCTTAGACCAAAAGGCCCAAAAAAACCCCTACTCTTTTATTTCATCTGTGATCCACTTGTTGAATTTATTTTGATTAGGTATGTAGGTTACCTATTATTTTCGGTGTTTGTATTTTACTTTAATCATTTGTAATTATCATCTTTTCGTTATTATGGCTCAAAAGTATGAGGCACCAAACCAAAAATTCTAAAATAAACTGCTACTCTTTTATCTTTGATTGTCTTTGATTTTTGATTTAATCTGTGGTTCTTTGTTGGTGCGGGCGTATACGTAGTGTATTATATACTCTTTGCGGGCGGGTTGTATTTATTTTGTGGCTATTATTCGGTATTTGTTTTTTTACCTGTAATTTGAAATAATAGGAAGAAATTTCAATTAAAATTATTTCATGATTGGCATGCTAGATGCACGAGACACACGGGAACATCTAATGGTATTAATATAAGAGCGCTACTTTTTCGTTACCGCCACGTATAAAGTTTGCTAGGTACTGATAAACGATCTGTGTTGTCATAATTTGTGCAAAAGTTTGCTCTAACTGTATTAATAATGTGTGGCTCCGACAAAAAATTAGGGGAAATGCGGGCTCTCATTCTAGTAGGGGGTTATGGGACTCGTTTAAGACCATTAACATTGAGCAGACCGAAACCTCTAGTGGAGTTTGCCAATAAACCGATCTTGATGCATCAGATAGAGGCGTTGGTGGATGCCGGTGTTACCCAGGTTCGTATATGAATCAAAGAAACAGTTCTTCCTACCCAATTTATCTGGGGTCGGGCAATATGTTTCCTCTTCCAATAATAAAAAAGAAACAGTTAATTTTATGTAAATTGTTCTGGTTAAATTTCGGTTAGTAACGCAAAGTGCAATAAAAATCAAAATTTGACTTCAGATATGGATGGGAAATTAAAAAAAAATTATATTAAAAAGTTGTTTTAATTTAAGGTAATACTGGCAGTGTCTTATAGAGCTGAGGACATGGAGAAAGAACTCACAGAACAAGTGTCTAAGCTGGGTGTCTCGTTGACTTTCTCTCATGAGACGGAACCTTTGGGTACGGCTGGACCTCTTGCTCTGGCCAGAGAGTTGCTCAGTGCGAGCCCAGAACCATTTTTTGTACTTAATTCAGATGTCATTTGTGAATTTCCCTTCAAAGAACTGGCAAAATATCACAGGAGCCATGGAAAGGTAATTCTAATTAGAATAATACATATAGTATACATCAATCACACCTACTTATCCCGAATGGAGTAGGCAGAGGTGTGTTTACACCCACATTTCGCCAATAGTTGGCAGTGCTTGGGACTTGTAACCTATTCCCATCCATTTGGCACGTAAATCTAAATACATTATTAGCTGATAATAAGAATGCTGTTGCTGTCATGTAAATATCTTTATTAATAGTCACTGCGCTAGAAGGAGCTCGCTAGCGCAGTGACACAGCGCGCTTGGCCTGCGATTGCGTAAACTAACCAATTTTGCTAAGGCCAGTCATTGGATGGGTGACCAAAAATGTATTATCTCGAGTTCCTCTCTGCTTCGGAAGGCACGTTAAACCGTTGGTCCCAGCTGCATCTTGTTATCGGCTGTTAGTACCCACCAACCCGCACTGGGCCAGCGTGGTGGGTTATGGCCCAATCTCCCTAATTCTTCCATCCATAGGGAAGGCCCGTGCCCCAGCAGTGCGGACATTAAAGGGCTGGTGATGATGATGATGATAATAGTAATTTATTTAGTGTATATTATCAGTGTAGTCTATCATAGGATGATTACTCAACAGTGATTCATTGTTTTATTTGATAGGAGTAGTAATGACTTATACTATCAAAATGACTCATTTAGTGTGAAGAATAGATGAATCATCGTCAATGAGATATAATTATGTCAGCTGTTTAGAAAAACCCACTATTCCAACCATTTCTAAAATCCATAACAAATATAACTCACCACTTTAGCTAGGTGATTATTTATTTTGCTACCATACTTTAAAATTTGATATACGAAGTTATTTATACCCGCTATAGTCACATTATAGCCGGTACTATTAACCATATTGACTATACCTGTGACTATAAACTACTATAATCTGTACTGAAAGAGTCTCTCAATTTAATTGCTTATTTTTAGGAGGGGACAATTGTAGTAACAAAAGTCGAGGAACCATCAAAATATGGTGTTGTTGTGTACAAAGAAGATGGCGTAATTGAAAGCTTTGTAGAGAAACCACAAGAGTTCATCTCAAATAAAATAAATGCAGGTAAATTTTGTAATAGCTGTGTGACAACAGCAGAAAGGTACGCAGTTGTCACCACCCTATGTCTCCAGTGGGTGTAGTACCTATATATTATGTATTAAGTGTTATAAATATTTTGGGAGAACACATAGCAGTAATGAATTTCATCATCCCAATCACAGGGCTTGCTTCCCATTTCTTGGGGTCATGCAAGTATACATACATACATAAATCACGCCTATATCCCCGAAGGGGTGGGCAGAGGTGAACTAGCACCCACGCTTCGCCAGTTATGTTAGGTCCCATGTAATAGGTGGCGAGCCTATTGCCATTTATCGGGCACAAAAGTCGCAGTAGGTATATAGCTAGGTGGTATAAGAGGAACGCTGCTGCCCATTCCTCATCACTGATTTATCCTTAGTCGCCTTGTACGACACCCATGGGAGAGATTTGGGGTGGTGACATTTGTATTCTACTCTGCCGTCACCACACGGCTATTAGGCATATATCATGCAAGTATCATTTATAAAATTATACTTTTTATTGTATTAGTTTCTGTATTATTGATTTGCACAAGAACTTTGGGGTTGTACAGCAAAGTATCTGTATGCAGAATATAAATACATAATATGTATACGTACACATAAGTGTTGCATCATAATTTTCAATTTATTCAATATGGTTATTCCCAGGTTATCTTAGGTCAGCCAGTTAATTTTGTCTGAGGTGCATCTCAGTCACCGTCATCATGGGCTCTTTTTTATTCATATTATCATTCACACAATCTATCTTTTTATGGCCTGGATAAAATAAGTCGCATCTCCCATAATAATATGCTATAAATGGTTGATGTGAGTGTGATTTGGAATTATAATTATTATTGTTTCTCACGCTCACACCTTCCTATATGATACTATGTAACACAAGTGTTCGTTTTTGTGTGTGAAATCGAGTTTGTATTGTTACAGGCATGTACATCCTAAATCGGTCAGTCCTGAACAGAATTGAACTCCGGCCGATGTCAATAGAGAAGGAAGTCTTCCCGTTCATGGCTAAGGATGGACAGCTTCATGCAATGGAACTGCAAGGGTTTTGGATGGATGTGGGGCAACCCAAGGACTTCTTGACAGGTGTGTATCACGTCAGCGGTCGAATCCCCTGCAGTTGAGGTTATTAAAGGTCTCTACATACGGAAACATTTAACCTACAACACATTCACTAAAAGTGGCCAACTGATTGCGGATAAAAACAGATTTAAAAAAAAACACGAAAGGGGGAAAATCCCCGGACGGGACTGGGGCGGGGCCTCTCACGTAAGTCACGTACAAAAAGCCCTGTGCACGTCCGTGACTCCGTGACATCTTTCATGGTACATTTTGTATGAAATGATGTTACTCCAATTACCCGTACCCGTCCCGTCCGGGGTATTTTCCCGTTACGTATGCAAAGACCTTAAAGGTACCCGACCCGCACCGCCTCTTCGTTTGGCGTCCACTCGGTAGGTGGGTGAACACCGCGTGGTCAACAAGTGGACACCACGTGATCAACCACTGCACCCTACGTTTAAGTGGGTCTCATGCAATAAATTATAATTAAGAACTTCTTCAATTAGTACAAATATTTGGTGGTTAGAAAAAGTTCGAAAAATGGTGGTCTTGATGCAGGAATGGAACCCGCGTCCACTGCAATCCGGGCAGCTGCCTAAACCGCACGGCCAACCAAGACGCTAAAATAATTTTTCTAACATTTATATAATGTTGAAATTAATATCGAATAGTTCTTCAATAATAATATCCATTTTGGTAGCAAAAACCATACGTGAGCCTGAGCGGTCCACTCGTCCACGCGTGGACGGCTTATGTACGACTGAGGCGATCCCGAGTTGATTGTCGTCAGCGCACATCAATTTAAATCGATTGCAGGGCTAAAACAGTGATGAGGACTGCGAATTACATGCCCGATAGATGGCAATAGGCTCGCCACCTATTACCGCCAACATAATTGGCGAATCGTGGCTGTTAATTCACCTATGCCTACACCTTCGGGGATATTATAGGCGTGATTTATCTTCTTCTGCCTGCCCTGTTCCCAGTCTATCTGGGGTCGACGCAGTATGTTTCCTCTTCCATCCATATCGGTCAGACGTCATCAAGCCATCCACTTTTTGATTCGTATCATCCGTAACACCGGAAAGGTGCTAGTGATGAATGATCGCCTATCATTCAGATTTATGGTACAATCAACCTTTTCCAGACTCTTTCAACTCATAAACAATGTGTTTATCCTACCTTGAGTCTGGCAGAAACGGTTGTTACTTTATAAAACGACCGATTGCCAATAAAAATTAAGAAGAAGAGGTATATATGTATGTATGTATGTATGTAATTTTTCCAGGAATGTGCCTCTACTTGACAAGTTTGCGTCAGAAGAACTCGAATAAGCTGCACGATGGTGACGGTGTGGTGGGTAATGTACTCATTGACCCCACTGCGAAGATCGGTAGCGGCTGCCGGATAGGACCCAACGTCACCATTGGACCAGATGTTGTCATAGAGGACGGTGAGTTCACACTTAAACTTTTGTTTTTCGTTTCCATCACACCGGAAAGGTGCTAGTGATGAATGAATATTTAGAAAAGAGACAGAACGGACCTGTCGAGAGACCGATGAACGGAGAGTGATTCGAATGACAACATTCCAAACCATGCCGCTCAAGGTTTTGGCTTAGGTTTTACAGCCGGTCGCCTGCTTGACACCAAACCTCTTTGGGTATGCTGTTGTTGGTGGTTTGCCCTCCACCATTCGGGTGCCACAAGGCGTTTATTGGTATACACCGGGCAATGGCCCGTAGTCGACTTTTATGACACCCAAGGCATCAATCGGGGCTGGCATATTCTATGTTATTTTTTCGCTCTCATGCCAGCATGGAAGACCATGGAAGGCCTATACCACACCTATGTATGTATTATCAACCAGCGATTGAAGCCGCAACCGTTCTTACCCATTTTCTCTACAACTGCCGGCATTCGACCAAATGCTCAAATCGCTGGGTATTGGCCAATAGGTCCCGGGTTCGAATCCTGGTAGGGGCAAATTTTGTGATGACCACAAATATTTGTTCCCGTGTCATGCTGTGTATAGTTGTTTATGTAGTATATTTTCAACATTTATATACATAATTATTATGATATTCCTTAGCCTTCCTTAGCCTTCCTTCCTAGCCTTCTATGCTGGCCTGGGAGCGAACAAATAACGTAGAATAGGCCAGCCCCAACTCATCCCATGGGTATCGTAAAAGTCGACTAAGGGAAATTGCCCGGTGCAGACCAATAAGCACCTTGGGGCACCCGAATGGTGGAGGGCAAACCACCAACAACAGCATACCCAAAGAGGGTTGGTGTCAGGCAGGCGGCCGGCTGTAAAACCTAAGCCAAAACCTTGAGCAGTATGGATTGGAATGTTGTCCTTCTAATCACTCTCTCCGTTCATGGGTCTCTCGACATGGTCCGTTCCGTCTCTTTTCTATACATTCATTCATCACTAGCACCTTTACGGTGGGATGGATGATATGAATCAAAAGGGAGTGGATGGCTTAATGACGTCTGACATATGAATGGAAGAGGAAACATACTGCGCCGACCCCAGATAGACTGGGAACAGGGCAGGAAGAAGAAGAATTATTATGATATTAAAAATATCATCTAGTATCCATTAACACAGGTGCTTAGGCTACTTTCTATGGGCTAGATGATAGGTGCGAGTGTTAAAATATTTATTTATATTTATTCGTAAGGTTAAGGGTTGCGACCCCTGTTTGTATGATTTTTTGTCGATAAAATTTATCATAAAATACGTGGGTAAAGTATCAGAAGTCCGATCCCAAACACACTGTATAGAGCCTATAGCCTTTCTCGATATCCACCAGTAGTAGTAGCTCCTGATATTTAGCGCTATTAACCAACCAAACAAACAAACTCTTTCAGCTTTATAATATTATATTCTCTTGTATGTGCGCAGGCGCATGCATAAAGCGCAGCACTATTCTGCGAGGCGCGTGCGTGAGGCAGCACGCCTGGCTCGACGGCTGCATCGTGGGATGGCGGTCGGTGGTAGGCCGATGGGTCCGCATGGAGAATTGCACGGTGTTGGGTGAAGACGTCATCGTGAAAGACGAGCTGTATGTCAACGGGGGGCAAGTACTGCCACACAAGTCGATAGCGCTGTCTGTGCCGGAGCCCCAGATCATCATGTGAGGACTGGGAATGCATATAACTACCTACTTACACTACCCGGTTAAAATATTTATAGACCTGAACCCCGATTAGCTGGACGATATCGTCCAAACGAACCCCGGTGTCAGTAAGATGGCTGATATCATCCAAATATCTCCAATTTTATTAAGAATTAAGGTTTTTTTAATTCTTGATTAGTTATTCTCAAATAGTTTCTCTACCTAAATATTTTAACCGATTCAACTGTCATTTTTTTAATTTGCTGATATGTTATACGGTCGGTGGTAGGCCGCTGGGTCCGTATGGAGAATTGCTCGGTGTTGGGTGAAGATGTCATCGTGAAAGACGAGCTGTATGTCAACGGGGGGTAATTACTGCCACACAAGTCGATAGCACTCTCTGTGCCGGAGCCCCAGATCATCATGTGAGGACTGGGAGTGCGGCCAGTATCATAACCAACTGTCCTAAATACTTACTACCCAGTTGAAATATCTGTACTCCTGCCTGGCTGGCATGACCACCTGTTGTGGACTGTAGGTTTTTGTGGTTGATGGAGGGCTCTGGTGAATTCAATAAAAATGCAAATTTCACTAGCACATGTTTACTCCCGATAATCCTGGCTCAGAGAGAGAGAAAGAGAGATGGCGATATTCAGTGTTGCACTTATTATAATCGAGTTTTTTCCAAATGTGCAAATATAAATAATGTTGCCATTCCAACACCACTGAAACACGATATGATATAGCCATTTATTGCTTAGAACTGTTAAAAATCCATTGTCTTTTGACAGTTCAAAGCGATAAATGGCTATATCATATCGGGTTTCGGTGGTCATGCTAGCCGGGCTGGCGTTAATGGTGTCACGTCGACGCTCCTGTACGGTGTGTAAACAAATGTCACTATTGACTTTAATTTCTTTTTCTTGTGGCGCCCGTTGTTATTAATTACTAGTGATTGGTTTAAAGGTGTTGCATTGGGAGTCGGGAGGGCATTCACGTTCTAGCCAGGTCTACAGATATTTTAACCGGATAGTAGGTTAACACTTTAGTACCTCAGCAAGAGGAGTTCGCTAGCGCGGCGGCATAGTGCTCTCGCCCTGCGATTGCATAAACTAAGCTATATTCGCCATGGCCGGTCTTTGGATGGGTGACCAAAAATTTTTATCTCGAGTTTCTACGTGGTTCGGAAGGCACGTTAAGCTGTTGGTCCCGGCTGCATCTGCAGTCGTTAATATCCACCAACATGCACTGGTCAGCATGGTAGGCTATGGCCCATCGTCTCTATATTCTTCCATCCAGAGGGAAGGCCTGTGCCCTAGCAGTGGGGGGGACATTAAAGGGCTGGTGATGATAATGATGAAGGTATGTTTTGAACCGCAGTTTTTCTTGATTATCTGAAGACCCACTGGCGACACTTACTGCTCATGCTCGGTCGTTGGTATTTCAGAGGACTTAGTGTTAATGTTTTTTTTCCAATAAAAATATGTAATTCGCTTCTTGTGGCACAATGACAGAAGTCAATATAGTAACTGTTAATAGTTGCTAATTTAGACAAAAGTTAATACATTTACAGAAGTAAGTTGTTGCTTTTTTTTAAATTTCGTACACTTAATATATTTTTATATAAAAAAAGACTATGTATTGGAGTTGTTTTTCAAAGTGCTTAATTAAAAATATTATAAAAAAAATTTTTGTCATGTTGAGTGTCAAATCAGGTTGATTTGCCCATTCAATGTGATAAGATTGTAATAACTATACTTGTATTCAGGCAACTAGAAATATACCTAACGGTATATAAACAATTTTATTTTGTGAGTAATAATAGAAAATGGCGAAACCAGCACTACGAAACATTCCAGTCTATAATGATACTGTCCCTCTGAACATAGGCCAATATATTCGAACGAATAGAATACAACTGACGTATTACAGAGAAAACAACATGGCGACGGTCGTGTCAAATGTAAGAGAAGTTGTCAAAAATTGACGTTGGTATTTTATTCGTTTGAATAGATTGGGCACTGAACTGAAATGGATAAGGCAGTTAGATTGGTTTTTAAAACCAAAATAAAATATTGAATTATTTCTTGTTATAGACAATACTTTGACAGGCATATTTCCAGACATCAAAGAATTAAACTTAGACGAAATTAAGTTATCACAGCGGTCTTCACACATAGTAGATAGGTTCTATCCCATCATTCATATTGACATGCGCGGTCAAAACAACGTGCTGGCAAAATTGTTATCCAATGTGGAGATGACACATTGCCATTTATAAAAGAAGAAGAAGAAGAATTTATACAGTCACACATTCTGTCAAATTTTTGTCAAGAAATAGTGCAATTAATATTCTAAAATTTTAAAATTCAAATTATAGCTTACGTTTGCATCGGTATCCTATTTTATTGTTTTTTTTTATTATTTTAAGGATTATGTATAGTTCCATGATAGTATGTTATTGATGTTGCCATAATTGAATACATTATATTTTATCTTCAATCACAACTTCAGCTGGTCAGACCTAAAGGTTTATGTTGTATAGATAGCCAAAGATAAGCCCTTTTAGGTTTTTAAATCGTATGTTAAGGATGGTTAATAATAATAATACATATGTGCAGTCTTGATCCGACTATCACTTCGTTTCCAGTGTTCTAAAACTATATTTGCAATATTTAACTGTATTCACTATTATACAATAAATTGTTATGTAAAAACTAAAAACTTATTATATTCTATGTTACATTAATAATTATTTTTTGATGTCCATTTATAGCCACTGAATTGGTTGGTGATTTTTTTTTGTTATCTACACAAATTTTATTAGTTTATAATATAGAAAATTTTATTATTATTTAATTTTTCTCTTTCGTACTTGGTATATTTGGTAAACAATGTTCATGCAAACATATTATTAAACATTAGTTTCAAACAAAAATTATAAAAAATTGTTTACCACGTAAATCAATACAAACATGTTTTAAGCAAGTTTCGCTTTTATTTTATTTACTTTAATGATTCTTAATTTTATTCCCATATACTAAAAATGTTTTTGTTTTCTATTCTAATTGCACAAATGTTTTATGTAATATAACGATTTTTATAATGGTCTACATTTTCATTTTTTATGCCAGTAATGTCTTAAGATTTATATGCAGTTATTTTCGTACCAAAATTAGGAATAAAGTTATTTTACAATGTACTATTAAACTTGTAAAGCAATGTTATCTTTACGTACTTTTATGGACAATATTATTGATATGTAGAGCTATACAAAAGTAATTGGTCACGAGTAACAAGACTATGAATGTGCTAGTATTGTATTGAATACTATTATTTACTATTGACGGTACTACTGAAAGTAAACTGCTCCAACGAAAGGCCTAATAGATTCTACCAAAAAATCGAAGAATTATTCAATACACTTTATTGTCAACCAATAATACAGTCATTTGACGTCATGTCCGATTTGTTTTCCATGGGTTGAACAGTGTAGAATCCCTACACGGCAATATTGAGTCTTAAAGATTGAGAGTTAGTGTTTGATTTGTATTATTTTCATTGTCCGAATCTGTTTTTATTTCTATATTGTTATATTTTATGCGTGTGTCACCCGCGGTAGATGAGTTGGGCTTGATATTGACTACTAGAGTGCGCGCCAGATAAGTCTGCGCGTGGTCAAAATTGAGTGTGTTATAGTGAGCGCGCAGACTTATCTGGCGCGCACTCTATTAAACAGTTACGTGAACAGTTACTGAAAATAATTGTACATAGTTTACATGTAATAATTTTATTTCAAATATATTGTATGAGAGGATAATTGTTTTTCATTTGTGTTCTACAATTCTACATTTTTACCCTGTAAGAGTAAACTAAACTTTCAGTTAATAAAGAATAGACAAAATTAAGGCATAAGAAACACAGTCAAAAGAAACAAAAATGTGGTCATTTTAGTTCCGGTCTACAGCTAAATGTGGTTATTTTAGTTCCTCTATAACAGGACCTATTAAAGAGGAACTAAAATTACCACATTTAGCTTTGTACTGCTTACTATTTTCATAATATGGAACCACAAGATAATTAAGAACACCTTGTGGCATCTGAATAGTGAAGGTCATACAACATACAAAAGGGTTGGTGCCAGGAAGGAAGCTAACTATACACTTAAGTCTCCTTGCATGTTGTTGTTTGCTTTCAGTTTCTTAAATTATCTCCATTTATTAATTTTTAGTATCTTTAGCGGTAGTGTTAAACACAACATAAATGTTATGTTATTTTCAGCTCGTGACTGTGTTGATGAAATATGTTCAAGAATTGCTACTTTGACAGACCATTGAAATGTTTAGGGGCGACATTTCAATGTTAGTGATGGAATCACTATTATTAAATATTGAAAACATTGCCCTACGAGCTAGATCTCGTAGCCAGTAGAAGAAATTAAAAAAAGGAAAGATGACAGCTTTCTGACGTATTTTAAAAAATTTTGCGCCAAAAAGGCTGTGTTATGTTATTGTTCGTTCACGTGCACCACGTTAACATCTAGTTACCTACCTTCTTTAATAAAATAAATAACACAGAAATGTCTAAAAGAAATAGCTTAAGTTCTTCCAACACGCTTTTCAATTATTTCACTAAAACCCCGCCGGCGCAAAAGAAAACCAAAGGCAATGTCGATAGTGATAGTCCGCGTTTGGATTCGTCCTTGCAAAACACCGAAAAGGATATCAAAGTAGACCGTAAGAATTTATTTCTTAACACCCAATCACATGTTGACAATTAATCGATAAAAATATTGTAAATTAATGAATGAATATTTCTTACACTTACACCTATCATCTAGTAATACGCACTTGTGTTATGGATCAATATACTACATAAACATATAAACAAACATGACTCGAGAACAAATAATTCAAAATTTTTGTTCATCACTAATGTTAGGCCCTACCGGATTCGTTTCCGGAATTTCTTGGCCAAAGGCCAGCGATCTGACCATTCGACCTAACCAGCCATCAATATTAAAACTATTATATTATTCTTAGTGCCAACCAACAGTTCCTAGCTTTAATTTTTCTGTTATATCTTCGTAATTTAAGTATTTATCTTAGATAAAAAAAGAGAGAGACAACCATCAGAGTCGCCTAAAGTGGACAGAGCAATTAGTGACGACGAATCTCCTATTGCTCCTAAAAAAAGGAAGAGAATCAGACTGAACCCTGTTGATTCAGATGATTCTGACACAGAAAATAAAGGTAAATTTAAGTATGAAACACAATTTTTTAATTAAAAATTATAAAGCAATTATTAAAAAAATGTAATCGCCAAAATAATAATATTTTTAGCAGAGAATAAAAATGAGAAGACTAAGGAAAACTTGTCTATGGAAAAAAAACTACAAAACAGTTTTAAATATGAACCGAACCAATCACCAAAGACCAAGCAGATCAAGTCAGCAGTAACTAATGGGTAATTATTTATTCTATATACTGTACTATTAAGTAACTATAACTTTTCACTTAACATTTAAGCAACTTTTGACTTATGGTAAATTCTTCTATTACATGGGACCTAACATAATTGGCGAATCGTGGGTGCTAGTTCACCTCTGCCTACCCCTTCGGGGATATTGGTATGATTTATGTATGTATGTAAATTCTTAACACGCTGAGATATTTTATTGGGGAAATATCAAATAATTGTGCAAGTTCAAATCTCAACTTGTCCATATTGTTTAATTATGGCGTTCGAATAACCTAAAAAAATATCATAAATACAAATAGTAAAAAATTCATAGACAAACTTTCCAATCATTACTATCCTCTTGCTCTCCTTTTTTTTTGTGCTATTTATCTCACTCTCTCAATACAACTCAATAAATTGAAAACGGCCTTAAGTTACCCGTTTTAATATAATAAATTTTATTGACTGTAAACATTAAATTGAACGATGTAATTACTCTTAAATTTTCAACACCTCCAGTTCATGCTTGACTGCTGCTTTAGATTCCTGATTATAATTTGTGAAAACTATTGCCAATTTTTCGAAAAACTATTACTTTATGAAATACGATTCCATTGTTTCTTTATACCAGAGCTGCACCTAAACCAGTAAAGTTCGAACCAGAGGAAACAGCACCACCATCAGATGACGGCAACTGGACACACTGTAAGCTCGACTGGCTAAAGCCAGACAAAGTTAAGGATGCCAAGAAAAGGAAAGCAGATCACCCTGATTATGATCCTAGCACACTACATGTGCCACCTGAGTTTTTGAACAGTCAAACCCCAGTAAGTCATGATTTAAAATTATATATGTTTCTTAGGCTGGAGTACACCAACACTTAAACAGGCGATTAAAAGAAAGCCATCAGTTTTTGACACTTAAGGCCCAAGTTCATGCATACATACATAAATCACGCCTATATCCCCGAAGGGGTAGGCAGAGGTGAACTAGCACCCACGTTTCGCCAATTATGTTAGGTCGCATGTAATAGGTGGCGAGCCTATTGCCATTTATCGGGCACAAAAGTCGCAGTTCATTGCTATTGCTAGGTGGTATAAGAGGAACGCTGCTGCCCACTCCTCATCGCTAATATATCCTTAGTCGCTTTGTACGACACCCACGGGAGAGATTTGGGGTGGTGACAATTGTATTCTACTCTGCCGTCACCACACGGCAGTTCAAGTTCACCAACACTTAAACAGGTGATTATTATTTTATGGTCGGTTTCTGACATTTTATTGTATGGAAGAACTGTAAAAAATTATGGTTATCTTTTAATCGTTTGTTTTGCGTGTTGGTGAACTGTAGCCTTGTTGTATGGAAGAACTGTTTACAATTCGGTGACTTAATTTTGAGTCCTTCCATACATTGTATATTTTGTATTGAAATTTCAGGCCCACAGGCAGTGGTGGGATATGAAATCCTCCCATTTTGACTGCGTCCTGTTCTTTAAAGTGGGCAAATTCTACGAACTGTACCATATGGATGCCGCAGTGGGTGTTAATGAACTTGGATTTTCTTATATGAAGGTGAGTTTGAAATATTTCCATTAACAGTCCTTCATTACAATAAATAAATATGGGATATCCTTTTTTTTTGTCTATTGAACTTTGACACCATGCCCATAAAAAAAAAACGCGCACCTCCCAACACTACTATAACTTAATATTTTTTACTGTTCATGTGTGTCTATATATTATTATTAGGTATTTATTGCGGCATGAAAATTACAATTTTAATAATGATTGTTCCCTGATTTAGAATCTCATATCATAGGAGCTTATACCCATTAAGGAAGACCTGGGATTGGGATGCTATTTGGAATCTGGTAAAACGTAGGTATTAACATACCTTTGCCAACCCCTTTGGGGGCAAACAGGCGTGATTTGCATGATACCTTTATCCCATAGAACTGTCCTTAAGTTCGTAATACATACATACATAAATCACGCTTATATCCCCGAAGGGGTAGACAGAAGTGAACCAGCACCCATGTTTCGCCAATTATGTCAGGTCTCATGTAATAGGTGACGAGCCTATTGCCATTTATCGGGCACAAAAGTCCTCATCACTATATTATCCTTAAGTTCGTAATATTCTTTAAAAAATCATCTATTTACAGGGGGAGTTTGCTCACTCTGGTTTCCCAGAGAGTGCATATGCTCGCATGGCGTCCACTCTCGTGTCTAAAGGGTACAAGGTTGCACGGGTAGAACAGACGGAGACCCCTGACATGATGCAGGAGCGATGCAAAAGAAGTAAGCATTGTTCTGGCTTTATTATTTAAGAAGATAATTTAGGGTGATATTGAAAATTCTGTAATGAAAAAATGAAGAATGTTAAATATTTTTGATTATTGTAGCTGAGGCTGTCTGGACAAATCTTCAAAATAGCTTACATTTAAGTAGGCCAATAGGGCAGTTTATGTGACGGCTAAACGCCCTTATTTCAGAATTTGTGACGCTACAGAATCTTAGATAATCGATCCAAAACGTGTCCAGCCAGCTTGAAAAACCACTTTTCGCTGGTCTCTTAATCTTGGTAACGGAAGTGATTTTGAGGACTTTTTGCATATCAACAGGCGTCACATAAATTTGTGACGGGCATCGAGCTAAAAGTTTTGTGATGCGTACAGCGGTTGAGTAGAAAAATGCAAATATCTGTGTCCAGCCAGCTTGAATTAAAGTATAAAACTTCTGGCTGGCACTTCTGAATCTCGATAACGCGAGCGTTTAATATACTATTTTAGCCAGCTTGAACTTCAAGCTGGCTGGACATAAGTTTTAATTGATTTCTCGTTAACCCTTACATGTGACGCCATAAATCAAACGTTATTACCGTCACAATTTGCGTCACTAAATGTTAGTAGAGAAAGCATACCTATTGGAAAACGCTCCCGTTATCGAGATTCAGAAGTGCCAGCCAGAAGTTTTTTACGTAAATTCAAGCTGGCTGGACACAGATTTTTGTATTTTTCTACTAAACCGCTGTACGTATCACAAAACTTTTAGCTCGATGCCCGTCACAAATTTATGTGACGCCCGCTGATATGCAAAAAAGCCTCAAAATCACTTCCGTTACCAAGATTGGGGAGACCAGCGAAAAGTGGTTTTTCAAGCTGGCTGGACACGTTTTCGATCGATTATCTAAGATTCTGTAGCGTCACAAATTCTGAAATAAGGGTGTTTACCCGTCACATAAATTGCCCTATTCACCTACTTAAATGTAAGCTATTTTGAAGATTTGTCCAGACAGCCTGAGCTACATTTTGATTATTAGCTCTCCATATTCTCTGCCGTGTGGTGACGGCAGAAAAACATACAACTGTCACCACTCCAAATCTCTCCCGCGGGTCTCGTACAAGGCGACTAAAGGTTAAAACAGTGATGAGGAATGGGCAGCAGCGTTCCTCTCTCCTACCACCTGCCAATGTACAGCGTTTTTCGTGCCCTATAAATGGCAAAAGGCTCACCACGTGGGTGTTAATTCATCACTGCCTACCCCTTCGCGGATATAGGATATAGGCGTTATTTATGTATGATATAAAAATATTCGGAAATGATAATTATTGTCGTCGAGTCAACAACTAACATTTCAGTATTATTGATATTACCATAAAAATATTTATAAAAGGTAATGAACATCATCTTTCGAGAACAATTGAGATTTTTATTCTGTGGAATTAAATTAAAGGACAAAGATTTTAGTGGTTAGGAAAAGAATTTCGAAAAATTATGATCTTGAGGCGGGAATCGAACCCGCGTCCGCTGCTATCCGGGCAGGTGCCTAAACCGCTGGGCAGGTTCCCGCATCAACGCCATAATTTTTCGAACTTATTTTAAACCACCAAAATCTTTGTCCGCAAAACTATCAAATTTCTTCAATCGATTGTCAACATTAACTTCTTGGTAGTAAAGCACAAAGTCGACACTAGACATACATCGTGGTAGTCAGACGCGCTGTTGACTGTACAAGGCGACTTACGGCGGGTCCGGAAATTAAAAAGCTGCTGATGATGAGTGAAAATTAAAATGAAAATATGGTTCATTCATATAAGGTATGATTACATACACTCATGAATCGTCAAAGAAATAGTAGACGTTCATTTGTTTTACACTATCATCTTACGGTATCCCCATGGTCCAACCAGTTGGACATAATTCCGCCGTTGTACCACGGGTTATAATTATAAATATAAAAAAAGAGTTGAACTATGGGTAACTTTACTTCCCCGTAGTACAACCAATTGGACATCTCAGTTGTACCACGGTCGGGAGTGAAACTGGACGTTGAATACGTTAAACTGGAACCGAAAACAAAAACAGTTTCCAATATTTAACGTTATAAGCTACACCATCCGTTCGTAAACTACCAAGGAGGCCTTGTTCAGAAGAACGGGCAAGAAACTTAGCAAGTTTGTTCCTCCTTTTACATGAAGTTGAGTTAATAATAGGGCAGCCATCTATCGGGCACGTTAATCGCAGTTCATATACTGCTAGGTGGTTTAAAGGGTCGCAGCTGCTCACGATTACTCTTCGCCGTCTTAACAGGCCCCTGCCATTCTTCGGCGTGTAAATTGTACACAGTTATACAAATACATTTCTATTCTATTTTATACCGGTCGCGCGCGCACCCGACCTGCGCATTTTGTATGAAGCTACGCAACCGGAAAGCTGCTATGAAGCTTCATACAAATTGTGCCGGTCGCGTTCGCACGCGACCGGTGATACGCCGAAGAATGAAAGGGGCCTTAGTCGCCTTGTACGACACAAATGGCAGATATTGGGGGTGGTGACAATTGTATTCTGCTCTGCCGACAGCACACGACACATATGTCTGTCACGCCTTTATACCACTGGGGTAGGCAGAGATTACTTCTTTCCACATGCTACGATCCTTGCGTAATTCTTTCGCTTCACACGACATGTTATCCCCTTTAATTGAATAATAATGTGTTTTGTGTTTCTATTCACAGGAAAGCCTCAACTCAAACTCATTCGGAGTCTGCTTCGTGGATACATCGATCGGTATCTTCCACCTAGGACAGTTCGAAGACGACCAGCACTCTTCCAGGATGCTCACCACTTTGGCCCATTACCCGCCTGCTTTGGTAACCACCCAAATCGAATCAAAATTATATCAAATCAAATACCAATCAAATCAAAAATCAATCAAATGCTAATTTAGTGATATAAAAATTACGGTGCTATAAAAAAAAATCAAAGTTTTAAAATTATTGTCGGAATACTCCATACATTTCGCTTTCGGAACCGAACAATTTTAGTGTGACATGTTGTGAAGGGGCCCCATAAACCTACACTTGGCTCCCAAGTCGCAGGCGCTGCCACTGACTCCCCTCTCTGTCACACTATGGGCTCGGCACCCGCACGGTGAATCTATGGAATGCTAAGTTTTCATCTCATGGGGAAAGAAATTGTATGCGGTCAGGGTATGCGTTATTTCCACTGACCTCTACTATACAAGTACGCTGGACTGTAGGTTGTCATCCAAAAAATGAAGCCAATTTGATTATCGCCATCTTGGCGCTGATGGCACTGGTGTACGAAGGTGAACGTCCACGGAACTAATATAAGGAGATGCATTTGTAATGTCAAATACAAGCAACAAACGTCAAATTTAGTACCCTTGCCGCTCGAGGGGGCGCTTTAAATCGGCACAAGAAACATTTGACATTTTAGTAGACGTATTCAGTCTAGCGTACTTGTATAATATAGGTCAGTGGTTATTTTTGTTACATACACATACATACATAAATCACGCCTATATCCCCGAAGGGGTAGGCAGAGGTGAACTTGCACCCTCGTTTCGCCAATTATGTCAGGTCCCATGTAATAGGTGGCGAGTCTATTGCCATTTATTCGGCACAAAAGTCGCAGTACATTGGTAGGTGGTATAAGAGGAACGCTGCTGCCCATTCCTTATCACTGATTTATCCTTAGTCGCCTTGTACGACACCCACGGGAGAGATTTGGGGTGGTGACAATTGTATTCTACTCTGCCGTCACCACACGGCACATTTTTGTTACATGTTGAGTATATGATGTTACAGATAATATATGACCGCAAGACCACACCCCGAGTGAGTAAGTTGCTCAGCACGCATTGCCATAGCGCGCGCCGCGAAGCCATCAGCATGTGGCTACCGGAGAAAACCTTGAAGACCCTTGCGGAAAAGTATTATAAGACGAACAGCGACGGAGATTGGCCCGAAGGAATTAGGCCGTTTCTCCACGAAGGTAAAGAAATTGGAGTTGATATTTTAACCGTCTCTGTGGTCTAGTTCGATCACCGGTATTAGGTCCCGAGGTCCCGGGTTCGTTCGCGGGAGTACAAATTTGTAATCGGTTTGGTTGGTGCTAAGACTTATTTTGAATCTACCTGTAGAGGACACATCCATAGGCTGGGAACAGGGCAGGAAGAAGAATCATTTGAATAAATAAATAATCTTTATGTCACACCTGACCATAAAGTGGACATTTCCGCCCGCTACGCGTACGGAAAATCCAACTTTCTGGTCACGGGGTGACATAAAACTATAATTTTACCTCGGGCGATAAAAAAGTAGGCCAATTACTTGATACTTTTGTCACCACCCCCTCTTTTGGCATTCCTCTTATACTACCCAGCAATATACTGCGATTTGTGGGCCCGATATATGACAATAGGCTCGCCACCTATTTCAGGGGACCTAATCATATGTATGTGGGTATTAGTTCACATCTGCCTACGGGGATATAGGCGTGGTTTATGTATCTGTATGTAAATAATCTTTATGTTTTCTTTGTAGGCGACGCGCTAGGCCTAACCCCGGCCGCCCACTGCTCGTTGGCCATCAAAGCCCTAGGCGGCTGCGTGTCCTACCTCACAGACTGTCTCCTGGACATACAAATACTGGGCATGTCTCAGTACGCGTCCTACCAGCCCCCGGATGTGCTAAACCAAACCTTATCCCAAGAAGACAAGGATGAAAATCGCTGGGAAGGCAGATCGACTATGGTATTGGACGCAATCACGCTCAGAAACCTCAGAATAGTGCAGGATGAAGGATGTTTGTACGAAAAGTTGAATTTCTGCTCTACCGCCATGGGAAAAAGGTTTGTATTACAATTAGATCATTGATCTGTTTGCATATATAAATAAATCTGGCATACAGTGTGCTCTGTTCTAAGATAGACTGTTCTTATATTGGAAGAGATTGATAATATTTGTACAGATTGCAATAGGTTTCCCGGTGCTACTTCAATGAAATATTAGCTTTATTATTTTATGTGTGAAATGTATGATTTTAACTTTAATGAATTACAATGAAATTTTAGGTAAATTACATATATTTAAAACTTTAAGTCCGGGACGGTTATCGATCGCAGAGAGAACTCGCATTGTTTCGCATGGCGACAAGAGATGGCGTTAGTTGTACCGAAATCGTACTCTTAACAATATTTTAATTATGATAGATTGTTTGAGGAGCTCGCTAGCGCAGTGGCATAGGGCGCTCGGCCTGCGATTACGTAAACTAAACAATTTTGCTAAGGTCGGTCATTGCATAGGTGACCAAAATTTTATAATCTAGAGTTCCTCCGTGCTTCGGAAGGCCCGTTAAGTCGTTTGTCCCGGCTGCTTCTGTAGTCATTAATACCCACCAACCCGCACTGAGCCAGCGTGGTGGGTTATGGCCCATCCTCCCTATATTCTTCCATCCATAGGAAAGGCCCGTGCCCCAGCAGTGGGGACATTAAGGGGCTGGTGAGGATGATAATAATGATTGAATAATGTTTCGATAAATAATCGTAAAACAGTAAATTCCTTCTATATAAATACATTTTAGATTTTAATATGTATACTGTCCGTTCCCCTATTATGAAAGATCGTTTGATGTTCGATAATGATCCTGTATTTTGCTTCACAGATGCTTGTACCAATGGGTGTGCGCCCCTAGTTGTAACTTGACTGTGGTCAAGGAGCGCCAGGAGGCGGTGAGGTGTCTCTTCGAGAACCAAGAACTCAGCCAAGAAGCTAAGAGTCTTCTGACCACTCTGCCGGACCTGGAGCGCCTATTGGCCAAGTAAGTCATCCGCATGTGGGTGTATTAACACCCACGTCTCGCTAATTATGATGGGGCCCAGAACCCTGCCCTGTTCCCAGTCTATCCGGGGTCGGCGCAGTATGTTTCCTCTTCCATTCATATCGGTCAGACGTCATCAAGCCATCCACTCCCTTTTGATTCATATCATCCATCACACTGTAAAGGTGCTAGTGATGAATGAATCTTTAGAAAAGAGACGGAACGGACCATGTCGGGAGACCGATGAATGCAGAGGATTGGCATGACAACATTCCAATTCATACTGCTCAAAGTTTTGGCTTAGGTTTTACAGCCGGCCGCCTGCCTCTTTGGGTATGCTGTTGTTGGTGGTTTGGCCTTTACCATTCGGGTGCCACAAGGTGTTTATTGGTATACACCGGGGAATCTCCCTTAGTCGACTGTTACGACACTCATGGTGAGTCGTGGCTGGCCCATTCTACGTTATTTGTTCGCTCCCAGGCCAGCATAGAAGACAGTTTGATTGTTGTACAAGCTACTATTATTCTATAACAGAGTGCACGCTTTGGGCAACTTGAAGCGATCGAAGGACCATCCAGACGCGCGAGCCATCTTCTACGAGCTCAAGACGTACTCCAAGCGGAAGGTGCTTGACTTCATCGCGGTTCTGAACGGGTTCTCGGCCGCCCTGAGGCTGGTCGAGTTGTTCTCGGATGTAGACTCGGCCTTACTGAAGAGGATGACCCAGTTCGGCCCAGTGGGCGGGTTTCCGGACTACAGGGATACGCTGAAGTTTTTTAAGGTGATTTTCTTTATACAGTATGTAACAGAAATAATTAACACCCTGAATGCCACCTATGCTCGCATAGTTATATAATTACTATAGTGTTATAGAAAAGTCGAAATGGTTAATTTTTTTTTTCCATACAAATTGTTTGGTCAGTAAAGCAAAATGTATGAAAAAGTCGAAAAGTCATTTTACATACCTTACATACATAACTCGCGCATGTATGTATGAAACTTTAACATACATACATAAATCACGCCTATATCCCCGAAGGGATAGGCAGAGGTGAACTATCACCCACGTCTCGCCAATTATGCTAGGTCCCATGTAATAGGTGGCGAGCCTATTGCCATTTATCGGGCACAAAAGTCGCAGTAAATTTCAAGGTGGTATAAGAGGAACGCTGCTGCCCATTCCTCATCACTGATTTATCCTTAGTCGCCTTGTACGACACCCACGGGAGAGATTTGGGGTGGTGACAATTGTATTCTACTCTGCCGTCACCACACGGCTGAAATTAAAAGAATGAAATTTTAAGAATTATATAAAAATGTTAATGGTTCATTACGACCGACCTCAGCCCGGCTAGTATGACCACCGAAACACGATATGATATAGCTATTTATAGATTTGAACTGTCAAAATTAAAATGATTTTTGAAAAAAATTGGAAATCATTGGAATCAAATCAAAATTTTGACAATTCAAAGCGATAAATGGCTATATCATATCGTATTTCGGTGGTCATGCTAGCCGGGCTGGGTTGATTTGAAACAGTTTTCAAAAAAGGTGTAATACCCGGTTTCAGGAGTCGTTCGACCAAAAAGAGGCAGAGAAAGAAGGGCGTATATTGCCTGGCAAGGGAGTGGACCGGGAGTACGACAACACTTTACGGCTGATCTCTGACATCGAGGAGGAGTTGAAGGAGTACCTCAAGGAGCAAGAGAAGCATTTCAAATGTCGGGTGAGTGCTTTTTATGGTGTTATAGCGAGAAGGGACGGAAATCTTGGTTCAATCATCATCATCATCATCATCACCATCACCAGCCCTTTAACGTCCCCACTGCAGGGGCACAGGTCTTCCCTATGGATGGAAGAATATAGGGCGAATGGGCCATAACCCACCACGCTGGCCCAGTGCGGGTTGGTTTGTATTAACGACTGCAGATGCAGCCGGGACCAACGGCTTACCGTGCCTTCCCAAGCACGGACGAACTCGAAATAATAAAATTTTGGTCACCCATCCAATGATCGGCCTTAGCGAACATTGCTTAGTTTACGCAATCGCACGCCAAGCGTGCTATGCCACTGCGCTAGCGATCGTGACATGGCATTAACATTACGACTAAATGACCGTTTCAGTTGAACTACGTGGGAACAGACAAGAAGCGATACCAAATAGAGGTGCCTCAGAGCGCTGCCTCTAAGGCTGATTCGGATTACCATTTGGAAGGCGCCAGGAAAGGATATAAGCGGTTTTCCACAGCTGAAACAAAGGTACTTAAGCGATTTTAATTATATGTTAAATATTGTGTCAAGCTGTTCCGATATTTTCAAATAGGCACATCTGTGGTTGAGGGTTGTGGACATGGAATGTTGATGGATGTCGAAGTAGAGGAAGAAAGACAACTGAAAAGATGGATGGATTGTGTGAGATGTGATATGAAGGTGATGGATGTGAATGAGGAGATGACGAGTGACAGAAGAGAATAGAAAAAGAGGACCTACTGCGCCGACTCCAAATAGGATGGGATAAGGGCAGGGCGATGATGATGATGATCATTCATTCATCATTCATTCCTTCTTCGGCCCTTATCGTGAGATGAAGACCATGAGCTTCCCTATCTAGCATAAAATAATAAAAATGTATGTATGTAAAGAAGAGCTCGGCTGCGATTGAAACTAAGCAATGTTTACCAAGGCCAGTCATTGGATGGATGGCCAAAAGAGTATTATTTCAAGTTTCTTCGTGTTTCGAAGGCACGTTAAACTGTTGTTCCCGGCTATATCTGCAGTCGTTAATACTCACCAATCCACACTGGGCCAGCATGTTGTCTTACGACCCATTCGCCCTGAATTCTTCCATCCATAGGGAAAACCTGTGCCCCAGCAGTGGGGACATTGAAAGGCTAGTAATGTTAATGATGGCTGTTGATTCACCTCTGCCTACCCCTTTCGGGATAAATAACTCTTACTGGCGCACTCAGAGACGTCAAATAACGTTAATGAGTACTTAACGTCAAAAAATGACAATTTAAAACTAGTCGCTATTTTTTTTATTTTTTTTTAATATGGTTTATTCATATAAGGTATGATTAAATACACTCAGAATCGTCAAAGAAATAACGTTAAACACTGGAAACGAAAAGAAAAACAGTTTCCAATATTTAACGTTATAAGCTACACGATCCGTTCGTAAACTACCAGGAGGCCTTATTTTGAGAAGACCGGGCAAGAAACTCAGCAATATTCTTGCCGGGTCTATGGTCTAGATTTGAATGAAATTTTTTGACATTAAATACTCATTAAAGTTAATTGACGTCTCTGAGTGCGGCAGTTAGCATTGCATGGATTGACCGTGTGGGTGGAAGAGAGGGTCAGTGGCAGCGCCTGGGACTTGTGACTCAAGTGTAGGTTTACGGGGCCCCTTCACCACTAGTCAACACTCACTCACTCACGTTCAACCACCCACCCCGACTTCTGCCTAGCCATATTTGATAAGGTTCTGTGAGAGCCGCCTTAGACATACGTTCCAGTGTAGAACTTACCTAAGTTCTAGATAAGCAAAGGACTTTTAGTAATGTACATAGGGATTTAGCTGGTGTACCCCTTGTTCCCACATTCACAGGATCTCCTGGCCCGCATGATGGCGGCCGAGGACCAGAAAACCCAAGTGCTCAAGGATTTGAGCCGTCGCATCTTCGAGAAGTTCTCCTCGAGTCAAGGGCGATGGGAGGCGGCGGTGCGGTGCGTCGCAACCGTCGACGTGCTTCTCTCGATGGCAGAGTTCGCAAGGCAACAGACCGGCGACGTCTGCTTGCCGAGGATCACCTTCGACAAAGAGCAGAAGGTCGGTAGTTGCTTCTAGTTTTAACATTACACAGGGTTTTTTTTATGTTACACAGGTAATCTCTTGCCCTTCATCTCACCTGTAGGCTTATTCGCTAACTTTTTTTGACAGTTGAAAGTGATGATCACCGAACTATTTACTTATCCAAAGATTTTGGTGGTTAGAAAAAGAATTCTACATTGCGAGGGTACCCGTTGGCTTACAACGTGAAGTGTAAAGGTTAGAAGAATTTCGGCAAGTTAATTAGTGTCTTGGGTGGCCGAGCGGTCAGGCACCTGCCCGGATAGCAGCGGACGCGGGTTCGATTCCCGCCTCAAGATCATAATTTTTCGAAATTCTTTTTCTAACCACCAAAATCTTTGTACAAATTTTTCTAACATTTATATAATGTTAAAATTAAAATCGAATATTTACTTATCCATTACTACTTTACTATAACGGTATTGTGTCACTTGTCCTATGAAAACAGTAATGGTTAAGTAAATAGTTGTGATCATCACTTTCAACTGTCAAAAAAAGTTAGCGAATAGGCCTACTGATGGTAAGTGACGATAAGGGCTGAAAATGGAATCGAGCTTCACCTGGAACCTGAGAGGGGCTGGCTATCTTATCACACAATGACGGAACACAATTTATTATTGTGGCTACAGATAAAAGAGGGTAGTCTTTTAAGAGATGACGTTGTAAGGGTGAGACGAAACGACCCTGCCTCGTGCGGTGCTCTCGATGGCGGATTCCATAAGGAGCAGAAGGTCGGTAGTTGTTAACATCGCTGACCTCTATTAGACAAGTACGCTGGACTGAAGGTTGTCATCCATATAAGATGATCGCCATCTTGACGCTGATGGCACTGGTGTACGAAGGTGAACGACCTTCTCTTCTTTTCTCTGCCCTGTTCCCAGTCTATCTGGGGTCGGCACAGTGTGTTTCCTCTTCCATTCATATCGGTTAGACGTCATCAAGCCGTCCACTCACTTTTGATTCATATCATCCATCACACCGTGAAGGTGCTAGTGATGAATGAATGTATAGAAAAGAGACGGAACGGACCATGTCGAGAGACCAATGAACGGAGAGAGTGATTGGAATGAAAACATTCCAATCCATACTGCTCAAGGCTTAACTTTTGGCTTAGGTTTATAGTCGTTTTGCTACAGAGTCTTTGGGAGATATTGGCTTTCTGCAGAGATGGTCCTTCTGAGATCTGGGCCATATGATGATTCGGCCGTTTTTCGGTGTAGTTGTTATGATACCAACCCGAAATAAATTGATATATGTATACTTATGCACACAACTATACAAATTAATAATTATGTGCTCGCTAGCGCAGTGGCACAGCGCGCTTGGCCTGCGATTGCGTAAACTAAGCAATTACGCTAAGGCCGGTCATTGGATGAGTGACCAAAAATTTATTATCTCGAGTTCCTCCGTGCTTCGGAAGGCACGTTAAGCCGTTGGTCCCGGCTGCATCTGCAGTCGTTAGTACCCACCAACCCGCACTGGGCCATCGTGGTGGGTTATGGCCCAATCTCCTTATATTCTTCCATCCATAGGGAAGGCCCGTGCCCCAGCAGTGGGGACATTAAAAGGCTGGTGATGATGATACATCTGCCAGGGTTTTAACCAACTTCCTATATCATGTCACACAGCCGTACGTGAACGTAGTGGAGGGGCGCCATCCTTGCATCCCTCTCGCAGAGGACTTCATCCCCAACGACACGGCGCTGGGCCTGGGGGCAGGGGCGCTGCTGCTGCTGACGGGGCCCAACATGGGGGGCAAGTCTACATTGATGCGGCAGCTGGGCCTCCTCACTGTGCTCGCTCACTTGGTAACTTACATACATAAATCATGCCTATATCCCTGAAGGGTAGGCCGAGGTGAACTAACATCCACTCATTTAGCCAATTAGATTTGGTCACATAAATCGCAGTATATTGCTTTTTACACACCACTAAGGTTTAAGTGATAGTGACAACAATTTTACCACCTGCCTCGTTAAAGGCGATGGTAGGGTAGGTAGGGCAATCACTGTTTAAACGTTATTTCACAAATCACTAAGGTTTAAATAACATCCGCAACCAATTTGCCACCAATGCTATGGTAGGGTAGATAGGTAGGGCAAATTGTGTTTCGACCTTATTTCAAATATTGCCAACTATTTTGCCACCAGCCTTGCTAAAGGCGATGGTAGAGCAGTCGCAAGGGTAGGTAGGGCAACTGTTATGACGGTTTCGCCTGTGCGTGGCAGCTTAGTGCCGGCGCGCCCGCCACTAAGGTTTCAATTAAGTTTTCATCCAGTTTACCACTGGCCTTGCGATGGTAGGGTGGGTACGGCAATAAGTGTGACAACAGTGTTTAACCCTTATTTCACAAATCGCTAACCGTCTAATTTATCAACTGGTAGTAATTAATTGCTAAAGGCGACGGTAGGGATAGTAGGGCAATCTTTGTCACGGTTTCGTCTCTGTAGGGTAGCTACGTGCCGGCGCAGCAGTGCGAGATGAGCGCGGTGGACCGCGTGTTCACGAGGCTGGGTGCTGCCGATGATATTCTGTCAGGCCAGTCCACTTTCCTCCTGGAGATGAACGAGACCGCTGCCATCGTGAAGCATGCCACCCTGCATTCGTTGGTGCTGCTCGATGAATTGGGTAAAACTGTTTTTTTTTTTTGTTAAATTCCCCCTGTATTTTTGGGTAAGGCAAAGGGTGTCTAGCTAGCCCATACAGCCATGTCTTTAGTATTTGTTTTATCTGTATTCATATGAATCAATGAGTGGGTGAAATGTAGTGAAATGTAATGAGTGTCACATATTTTAACGCATCTAGGGAATGCTTGGCGTGAGTTAAATAGTTTAAACAGAGCTCATGGCCACTGATGAGGTGGGGAAAACCACTATAAAATTCTCAACGTCAAACACGCCATAACACTTTTATTTCAATGATTCCTCATAATTGAACACGGATTCATAACCATCAAAATAACACTTTCACTGCACAAAGTCCACACTGAAACAAATTTTCGAATGATTGAAACAAAAATCTAACTGACGCCATTGAAAGGGAAATTTATTTTTGGTAAAATACCCCCGAATACAGAAACGCTAATCAAAGTTTAAGTCTTGCTTAACATTTAAATATTGTCAAAATTGTCGTTTTTCTATACAAATTCTGACAGGTAATGTCCACTTAACTTTTTAAGCGGTGCCCTAAATTTAAGTAGCGTTTTTGTATTCGCGGGATAGACGCGTCAGACAAACATGGTGTAGTTTTTCAAAATTAGTCATCATGCCTATTATTAATCGCCTGTTTATGTGTTGGTGAACTCCAGCCTAAAGCTAGTCACACATAGCGAATATAATATATATTATAGCGTCTAATATAAATATACATACATACATAAATCACGACAATATCCCCGAAGGGGTAGGCAGAGGTGAACTAGCACCCACGTTTCGCCAATTTTGTTAGGTCCCAAGTAATAGGTGGCGAGCCTATTGCCATTTATTGGACACAAAAGTCGCAGTACATTACTAGGTGGTAGGTATAAGAGGAACGCTGCTGCCCATTCCTCATTTCTGTTTTAGCCTTAGTCGCCTTGTACGACACCCACGGGAGAGATTGGGGGTGGTGAAAATTGTATTCTACTTTGCCGTCACCACACGGCTAAGATATATTATCTTAAACGACCCCACACAAGTAATATACTATAATATATCGCATCGCAACTACGATATTCTATCGGAAACCGTCTTGTGAATCGGCTGGTACGTTCCATATCTTACAGTGGCGTGGCGTGAAAAAAAAAGTTAGGCAAGCCACAGTAAAAATTAGGACCCACAAAAAATGGGTACTCGCAGAAACTTTCTTTAAAGCTCGTAATTACTCAAATATAATAATGTTTCAGTATAATTACCACGATTATCCGAATTTACACTTTCGTCGTGCCCGCGAAACGCTAATTCTTGTTTACCTAAGAGAACAACTGTGTCGTTAGCCGTGTGGTGACGGCAGAGTAGAATACAATTGTCACCATCCCAAATCTCTCCCGTGGGTGTCGTACAAGGCGACTAAGGATAAATCAGTGATGAGGAATGGGCAGCAGCGTTCCTCTTATACCTACCACCTAGCAAAGTACTGCGACTTTTGTGCCCTATAAATGGCAATAGGCTCGCCACCTATTACATGGGACTTAACATAATTGGCGAAACGCGGGTGAGAATTCACCTCTGCCTACCCCTTCGGGGATATGGGCGTGATTTATGTATGTATGTATGTACAACTGTGTCTATGAAACGTTTTAACAGAATACGATTACGCTCGACTTTGCGGTTATGAGCGTCAAAATTATTGTTAAAATAGTTTTCTATTCTACTATTTCCAAATTCATGCAACGCTAAACAACTACGCATATGTTTCTCACTTTGAACATGTTTTTTAGCAGAGTTTGATAAATTATTAACATCAGAAAATCCCGTTCGATTCCAAACGCTGCTTGAATCAGAAAACAAAAGACACGGAAAACAAAACATTTAAACAACTGCCTGTAAGCCAACTATATTTATCATAAAGAGAACTGTGGAAATGCTTGAAAAACCCGTCTTTAGGCTTGTAATCTAAAATCTATTGACATATTTGGACGAGCTCGACCTAACTGTATGACATATTTTTTATTTTCAAAGGACAACTTTGAAAATTGCTTTCCTTCACTTAGCAAGAAATCGGTAAGGCAACAATCTATGTGCATCAAAGCGGCCATTATTCTGCCGAGAGAGAATAAACCAAAATTATTTAAAAACTAAAACCTACCAATTACATCCCTGCAGAGCTACACAATCCACAAAATCACAATACACCTTTAAAACAATAACACAGGTTAGTTAAATTTTACTATTTCACTGAATTACTGCTAAAAATACAATAGTTATTTGTTGTACGTGAGTGCAAAGTTGTTTTTTAACCGCGTGCTCAATTTTGATGACCGAGCTAGCGAAGGATTCTAAAATTGAATCACGAGCGTAGCGAGTGATTCAAAAATTAGAATCCTGAGCGATAGCGAGGTGCAAAGATTTTTCACTCGAGTGCAAAGATTTTTCACAAGGTGAAAAAGCTTTGCACTCGAGTGCAACACGTAACTTTTCATCTCCCCCAACGAGGAAATTGCAAAATACAAAAAAAAATACAATCACAACAGTTTCTGTTTTCACCCAGAAACTTTCACAACACCCTCCCATTAACCCAAACACACTCTCAACACCCATCCAGAAACACCCACAACATTCACACCCGCAATACACACCCATCCACTCAGACACACCCAAAAAACACCCATTCACCCAGAAACACCCACAAAACACCCATTCACCCAGAAACACACACAAAACACCCATTTACCTAGAAACACCCATTCACCCAGAAACACCCACAAAACACCCATTCACCCAGAAACACCCACAAAACACCCATTCACCTAGACACACCCACAAAACACCCATTCACCCAGACACACCTCCAACACCCACCCATCCACTCAGCCACACCCGCAAAATGTATCCAGACACACCTGTAAGTACCTAATAAAAATTACCGTCCCTAATGGAGTTCCGAGACGGTCAATCAGCTCGAGTCAAGCACGTTGATTTTCTGTATATTTTTGTTCCGTTGCTAGCGTAAACAAATCAAACAAACCTAAAAAGCTTTTAAATGCTTGACTCAAGCATCAAGCAAGCATTGTAGACGATCAAAATGTTTAAAGCAAGATTGACGCCAAGCTGATTGACCGTCACGGAACTCCTAAGTTTTAACAAATTTATGACGTGAAAAGAAAATGGCGCGCGTAAAGCAAATTACAAAAAAAGTACACCAAGAAGGTTCTGAGTCTGAGTTTTTAACAAATTAAAATAGGTTGCATGATAATTTCGTCACCATGGAGGTAGAAATAAATAGGTATAATGATGTTTTGAATTCACAAACTCATTGCACACGATGTTCTAAATTCAAATTTACTTTAACCTCTAGAGGATAAAAACGGCTTTTGCACTCAGATATCGAAGAGCAAAAACGCTTTTTCCGAGATGGTGGGATGAAAAAAAACTAATTAATTACGTTAAGTTTATGTGAGTGCAAGCAAATTTCAAAACAGACTAACCTCTCGTCTGTGGGCTGTGGGCATGACAGTAGCCGTCATGAGTATTTCTCAGCAAGGCCAGAAAGAGAGAACATTATACAAACAAAAGCCGTGTTAAAAAGGGAAGGACGATGCAACCCGCTCCGGAGCGGCTTGTTAACCGCGATATTGAGTGCAGTTCAGTACAGTGAAATTCCGCTTTTATGGTTATTGTAATAAGATCTAAAATATTTACTTTTGACGGAACTTGTTTTCGTGGGAGTTTATTACTAATGTGTGCGTGTGGTAGTGTATCGATGCATAAGCGCGTAGGCTGCCGAAATGCCGGCTTGATGCCGGCTTGTAGGCAATCTTTAGGTACTATTTCTCGTTGCGTGCGCCTGACAAGACTACGCTTGTCTGTGTGCGTGCTGTATAGCAGGCGTCTATAACTCGATATTTAGCGAGTTAGTTGAAGGAATCTAGAGAGCGGGAGCGAATTGTATGTACCTGTGTTGCATATTGTTTCGCGCGCGTTTAATACTGTTATGATAAGATTTTATTGATGGATTTTTTTTATTTGTTTATAAAATGGTAGTGTACTTGCATTATGGTAATGATTTTTTTATGCTCGCTCGTTTGGTACGGCTGTTGGGAATCGGGTTATATGGACGCTCCGCCACTGATATCTTATATATTTCGGCATCTTAACATGTCGTTGGTATGTTAAGATGTCTGTAGCACATCGGCCGGTATCTTAAGATACTGTAAGGTAAAATATATATTGTATCCATTGTGTGTGGTGGTCCATTGAATAGTTTGGTGGGCGATACGTCAAAGATAAGATATATTTTATAGTATCTTCGTTGTGTGTGATACGCTTTAAGCGCACGCTCGCAAGACGCTTCCAATAGAATACCGTAGTTGCGATGTATCTTTACTTACAAAGATTTTGGTGGTTAGAAAAAGAATTTCGAAAAATTATGGTCTTAATGCGGTAATCGAACCCGCGTCCGCTGCTATCCGGGCAGGTGCCTGACCGCTCGGCCAACCAAGACACTAATTAACTTGCCGAAATTCTTCTAACCTTTACACTTCACGTTGTAACCCAACGGGTACCCTCGCAATGTAGAAATAAATTTCAAACATTCCAAAGCAGATATTTTTACAAATACCGTGCGTTCGGTTAAGCTTGGGTTTGCTATATAAACTTTCTTTTTTTTCTTTGTACTAATTTTTCTAACATTTATATAATGTTGAAATTAAAATCGAATAGTATCTTTATTTGTTTGTGGTCGCTTAAGATAATATATCTTTATATTAGACGCTATAGTATATATGATATTCGCTGTGTGTGACTCGCTTTAAACTGTTTTGTCTGTTGGAAGGTCGCGGCACGTCTACCTACGACGGCACCGCCATAGCGTCGGCGGTCTGCGCAGAGCTAGCGACGCGGGGCGCCCGCACCGTCTTCTCCACGCACTACCACTCGCTGGTCAGCCTGCTGGCCACCCATCCGGGGGTGCAGCTCGGGCATATGGTACAGTATTATGGCAACATACATAATAATAAATATAGTACATTATTGCTAAGGGCGATAAAACAAACAATTTCTAAGGCCGCAAGTAATTGACGATAAATATGCGATCTGCGGGGTTATTATGTAAGCCTCTTTCAATCGCTTTCGTCTACCTGTCACTCTCACTCATTGAGAATAATCGCAAAGTGTGAGAGTGACAGGTAGACGAAAGCGATTGAAAGAGGCTTACATAATCAGGGTTCAGAGCCCTTGTTTTTTAACGCCCGAGGTAAAATCATAGTTTTATGCCACCCCCTGACCAGGAAGTGAGATATTCCGTACGCGTAGCGGGCGGAAAGTATTTTTACACTCACACCTATCATGTTTGAAAACATCCTATCAGTCCAAAGTAATATAGTAAATAGCCAAATTTTTGATATCATTATAATAACGTTTATACATACATGCATACATAAATCTCGCCTATATCCCCGAAGGGGTAGGCAGAGGTGAAGGGCTAGCAGCCTATTGCCATTTATCGGGCACAAAAGGACCGACAATCTGGTGAAGGTCGCGGGAAGGCGCTTTGGAGATCCTTGGGGAGGCCTATGCTCAACAGTGGGCGTCTCTCGGCTGAATGATGATGGGCACAAAAGTCGCGGTACATTGCTAGGTGGTGTAAGAGGAATGCTGCTGCCCATTCCTCATCACTGATTTTCACTTAGTCGCCTTGTACGACACCCACGGAAGAGATTTGGGGTGGCGATAATTGTATTCTACTCTGCCGTCACCACACGGCCAAATATTTATTTCAAATACCTTCGGCAGGCATGCATGGTGGAAACGGACGAGTGCACAGCGGACAGCGACGACCAGATTCCAGAGGAGACGATCACGTTCCTGTACAAGTTGACCCCCGGGGCATGCCCCAAGTCGTACGGGTTCAACGCCGCCCGCCTGGCGGGGGTCCCCCGGGGGATCACCCGCAGGGCCCACCAGATATCCAAGAACCTTGAGAGGGAGGCCACATGCGCACGCGCATTCAGATCTATCATGAGAACGAATGACGTCGGCGAGATGAAAGGGTTATTGGCTGCTCTCACTATATGAGTTAGGACAGGTGAAGATAAGTTTAAGGTTATTGATCGTTAAATTTGAGTATAGTATATCGTCTTTGTCTAACAAAACTCCACTATGTGCACTTTTAATTAAGATTCCAACATTTTGACCTTAGCGGGTAGTTCACTGCCCTATGTATCGTATGAAAAAATTGCTATGTAATTATGAGCAATATTTATCGAATTATTCCGATCTGTCGCCCTGCCATGCTATTCTATAGAATTATTGAAGTGAGATGAGATGTGAAATCTGTAGGTTTTGACATAATATTGGGACTGTTTCTCTACTTCCTTAGCATGGCGTCACTATTATGGAAGACATATTTCCACTTTTGACGTTTCACCTCGGATTCTAAAAAGTATCTTTGCACATAGTTGATTTTGATTTGACAATGGCGATATCAAAGTTTAGAGATTTTGATCTAAGTTAAATGTAGATTTGAGACAGAGACCCATAGAGTTAGTTTCGTTCAACATCCAAAGTATTCAGGAATAGTTCAGAAAACGAGTATAAAAGAGATTATTCAGATTATTTGTAAAAATATCTGCTTTGGAATGTTTGAAATTTATTTCTACATTGCGAGGGTATACGTTAGCTTACAACGTGAAGTGTAAAGGTTAGAAGAATTTCCGCAAGTTAATTAGTGTCTAAGTTGGCCGAGCGGTCAGGCGGGTTCGATTCCCTCATCAAGACCATAATTTTTCGAAATTCTTTTAAATCAAAACCAAAATCTTTGTATAAATAAGATGTTTAATTTTATGGAATTAAACGGAACGGAAAAATACGAATGCCACACTGACAGTTATAATTTTTTAATAGGAACTTTACGGTTATGAACCAGTAGCTTTTGCTCCTTGAGCTGCAGGATAATGAATATTGATTTGTTTTCTACAAAAAACTAGAAGATGTATAAATATTTTAATACATTTGTATAAATGTACTTATTCATACTATTTTTTCGATAACAGGGTCTTGGCCAATTCATATACATCTACTGATCCGTTATTTGTGATATTTGTTATATAGTAAAAACAACCATAGTTTTAACTTGGTGCTTGCAAAATCAGCCTTTATTTTGAAAGATTTCAAACATAAATGGTTGGCCTGTTATGAATTTGTAATGTAACGGCACGTTTCAAAGTTAAGCATGGCAGCATGAATCTCGCAACAATAATTATACGGTCAACGCCACATAGACTACCAAAAACCGTAAAAAATCTATCGATTGTCAACCTTAAGTGTTGGCAGGAAAGCACAGAGTTCATTGCGAAAATTTTATATTTTGTGGTAGCCTAGTACTTTAACAATGATGTAATTCCTTTAAACTACTACCTCAAGTTGTCAGAGATTACTATTGTTACTCTTCACCAGAATAGCATCTCGACAACGATATTAATATTTGGTTTTTGTTGCAAAATGTTGGTTTTGAGATTGAGTGATTGCTCACTCAATCTCAAAACCAACATTTTGTTTATAATATTTAGTTTTTATCTGTGATTTTGGTAATGGAAATTATTATAAATTACCCACCAATTTGCTAATAAATATTGTTTTTTTTTACACAAATCTTTTTATTTCATACATACATACATACATAAGTCACGCCTATATCCCCGAAGGGGTAGGCAGAGGTGAACTAGCACCCACGTTCCGCCAGTTATGTTAGGTCCCATATAATAGGTGGCGAGCCTATCGCCATTTATCGGGCACAAAAGTCGCAGTACGTACATAGCTAGATGGTATAAGAGGAACGCTGCTGCCCATTCCTCATCACTGATTTATCCTTAGCCGCCTTGTACGACACCCACGGGAGAGATTTGGGGTTGTGACAATTGTATTCTACTCTGCCGTCACGACACGGCACATTTTTTATTTCATAGTAATTTTAGTCTATTTCCTTCCATGCTGGCCTGGGAGCGCAAAAACAACGTAGAATGTGCCGAATTGCCGAAATGTGAAGGTCACACCACTTACAACAGCACAACCAGAGTGTTAATGTCAGGCAGCCGGCCGGCTGTAAAACCTAAGCCAAAATCTTAAGCAGTATGGATTCTGATGTTGTCATATCACTCTATCCATTCATCAGTGTTGGTTATTTTCATTACTTTTGTATCATCACTAGCACCTTTACAGTGTGATGGATAATATAAAACAAATGAATGGAAGAGGAAAAATACCCATACCCCGCCGACTCCAGATAACTGGGAAGTAAAATAATGATTGGTTCGTAATACTAGAGGGGTTAAAAGAAATAAAGATCTTCATTATTCATTTATTTCACAACTAAAATAATTTACAAGTACATTGCACGTTTCATGTCCATAGTCACTAAAACCACACAGCTCTTAGAAATAAGTACACAGAAGTAAAAGTACATTGTGACAATACAAGAGAAAAATCTGAACGTTTAAAATAGTTTTGTTTTCCTAATAAATGCTCTGATTTCCTATAACACGTCTATAACACAATTTGGACAAAAAGACATCCAGAAAAAAGGGTAAGCATCATACATAACAATTGTTGTAAATGGTCAAATGATAATATAATATTGCAATATTTTCAACGATTGGCGTAAACGCGTGTAATTCATAATTAACACTTCGAGAGCGCTAAGTGACTAGATAGGAATAATCAAAGTAAATTCTACGCCAATAATAAGAAGAAATGTCACAGTGATTTTAAAAAAGATTATAAGTTTTCAAAAACCTTCCGAAAATATTAAAAAGAAAAATTAATCAACACACCTCCAACTATACTTTGAGCACTGAAGGATGGGTTCTGTTACAGCAGGCAGCAAATGTAAAAAAATGTGCGAAGGAGATAGATCAAATGATTATGAAAGCGCACGGATATAAGACGTAATTTTCCAAAAAATTCACTTCTATTCTCCTTTGCATGCCCAATTGCCCAGTCATTAAAAGGGTTTAAGTCACTCTCTTTGCTAATCTTACTAAAGCAGATAATTTACAAAGATGTTATAATATTTCAACGTGAATTATAAAATGGGATGATAAAATTTAGTCTAAAAAAGAAATTTAATAACGTGAATTAGAAGGTATATAAAAACAGCTGGCTTCACTCACATCCTTTCAAATACTATTGCATTGTAAATTAGATCATGAGATCGTACATTAAGTTTTCCACGTATTAAAATTACAAAATGTTACTTAAATAATTGTACCCTAGCAACAGAATAAAGATTACTTAATTTCTAAAATACTCGACCTAACGCTTCGGTAACAACTCAGTCCCCATTTTTTTTATTGAAAGCTAGAGCCCTGTCATAACTTAACCACACTAAAACCTAATTTTAATTGAATAATTACAAAATAAAATAATTGGATAGGTTAGAACAGTTACCTTAAACCTAAAAATTAACTATAGTCTACATAAATACGTAAAAAGCTATCGGTGCCTTCTCTAGCTACCGACCAATGATGGCTCAGGAATTATTAGAATTGGTGCGACATGATTGGTCAAGAGATCTGACGTCTGCGGCGATTAACTCTTGAGTAGGTATAAGCTATATTTAGCGAACTGAATTGCTACCCAACAAGTCACCTTAAATTACTTTGGTGTTTTCCAAAATGATTGGAGTCAGTGTTATTGCTCTCACGTACCTATTAATTGTTAAGTACCCTCACATTTCACATGCTGGAATAGAATTTATTAAATAAAATATGGAGTCATTAACGAATACTAAGTACTAATACATTGGCACAAAACAATAGATGTGAAGATTAACTGCCGCACTCAGAGACGTCAAATAACGTTCATGAGTCAAAAAATGACAATTCAAAACTAGTCTCTATTCTTGCCGGGTCAATGGTCTAGATTTGAATGAAAATTTTTGACATTAAATACTCATTAAAGTTAATTGACGTCTCTGAGTGCGGCAGTAAGGTTTCGAGGCAAGTTGCTCCTGAAGTGATTAAAACGGAAGTACCTATTCTATGATATTGTTGTACAATTTGAATTGTCAGCCTTAATACGTGTGGCGTAAGGTTTAAAGTGGGAAGTTTAACAGGCTAAAGTTGACTGAATCGTCTATCTATAAGTTTACTTAAGAATTTTCGTCTGTGTTTTTATATTTTTTCACATTATGTTGAGAAACATTGCGATTGCAGAAACTAACCAATATTCACAAAGAATATCATTGGATGGGTGACCAAAAAATACTACCTCGAGTTCCTCCATGCTTCAAAAGGGCTTCATAATTGGGCGTGATAGGTTATATTATGATACGTACCTTCTTCACCGTCACCAGCACAGAACAGAGAAGGTAATCACTGTTCTGTGGTCACCAGCCCTCTATACGTGGGTGTTATTGTCACCTGTGGTAGGCCCTTCGGGTATAAATCAAGTTGCATAGAGCAAAGTGCATCCCTTATCTTCACAAAGACGTAAATAACAGTTGTATTTTGTATTGCGTGGCCATTACGTAAACCACAAACATAAACATATGGATGAAAGTAAACAACTACAAAATATCATTTATAAATAACTAACTTAACATAGTTCCTATATCATTATTATTACAAAGATTTTGGTGGTTTGAAAAATAATTTCGAAAAATTATGGACTTGATGCAGGAACCTCCATAATTTTCCCGCATCAAGTCCATAATTTTTCGAAATTCTTTTTCAAACCACCAAAATCTTTGTACGAATTTTTCTAACATTTATATAATGTATAAAATTCAAATCGAATCATTATTATTAATTCTCTTTTTCTATGGAATGTGGGCGGCGTCAATCATATTTTTTCAGCTAAACGTGACTCGGTCAACTATATTCAGGACAGGACATGCAGTCCATTGTAACGATTTTAAGAGGCGGTTGCATTTGTTAAAGTTATGCTCTTTTTCAACTTATAAGCCTAATCTTTTATTGTAAAGACACACTTGTAATTTCATTACCCAACAGAAAAAGAATCTATTGCAAATAATTACATAATTGAAAAAAAAAACGGTAATAATGTACCATTCACACGAAGCAATACGATTTGCTGCAAAATAAAATAAAATAATGTATCTACAAATTCAACTTTAGTTGGGCAGGGCTATATTTTTGATACCTACTTATAAAAAAACTTATCTACCAGTCCGATCTGACATAAGCTTGCGAAATATGGTTGCTAATACACCCCTTGTTGAGGCGTGATTTCATGTATGTATCAGTCTGATAAATTATTACCTAGTCAAATTAAAATGTTAACAATTTATGACGAAGATGACAGCACAATTTTCAATTAATTATTAATTTTAATTAATTTTAACAATTTACGTATAAAATCTATCCGCAGACTTAATAATTACATTAGCCTTATGATGATAACGACAAAGAAAATTATGTCAGAAGAATAAATCTTCAAAAATGTTTCTGATTAAATTTTCTTTGTCCCTGCCGTCAACGGCACTTCAAACTATATATACATGCCAACTATCTGCAATAAAAAGCTAACATTAATTAATGTGACCGACAGCACTAAATAGATTGAATTTTTTTGACGTAATGAACGTGCTTTTATCTTACGTAAAGGCGGGATTCCACCAGTGTGCTGAACTGTGAAGCAAAGCGTATTTGTTTGGTCTTTCGCCGTGCCGCACAATTCAGCACACTGGAAAATAAAATCTCGCCTTAATGGCTGTAGGGAGCACAGTACAAGTCAAGACAGTACTGTTGACTGTGCGTTCAAACAGTAGCAGCACAGTGCTGCCCTCTATTCGGCCCTCGTGTGAAACAGGAATAAGGTATGAAGCGCGTGAATTTTAAAACTACCCACGTCTAGACCATTTTCTAAAATTAAAATAAAAACATTAAGCAAACGTCAGTAGACAATGTTCCTTACTAGTGTTTACATAAAGCTTATTATATCTCCAATAAGCCGTATTCCTCTATAAAACAATCAGCACCATTTCCCCATAGTCCTTTCAATGTGGCCACACCACGCAGGCTTGGGTCGACTTAAAATCTTTGTGAACATTTCGTCCCGGTAATTCAAGTGGGTCCAATTGAACCTAGGGGGTCAAACTACTGCAATAGAAGTCAGTCGACATGTATAATAAAATAATTAACTTTTTGTACCAAGGCATTCTCTGTAGGGCTGGAGAATGGTTCACCGAAGCACTGCCCAAAAGTAATTATTTATAATCTTATTTCTATTAATTAGGCTTAACAATATTGGTTAAGGCATAGCTCTTATTTGCTGGGTTTGGTTGAGGTGAGAACATGATTATAGAGTATTAAGAATATTGAGATTAAGTGAACATTTATATACATACATACATACATAAATCACGCCTATATCCCCGAAGGGGTAGGCAGAGGTGAACAAGCACCCGCGTTTCGCCAATTATGTTAGGTCCCATGTAATAGGTGGCGAGCCTATTGCCATTTATCGGGCACAAAAGTCGCAGTACTTTGCTAGGTGGTAGGTATAAGAGGAACGCTGCTGCCCATTCCTCATCACTGATTTATCCTTAGTCGCCTTGTACGACACCCACGGGAGAGATTTGGGGTGGTGACAATTGTATTCTACTCTGCCGTCACCACACGGCCATCTGCCGTCACCACACGGCCAACATTTATATACCTTACAGCTAAACCTGCTGTCGATATCAGTGGCTCGATGAACCATTCTTAGCTCCCTAAGTAGTATCCTGGGTCTCTGATGAAGCCCACACACTATAGGAAGTAGATTGCAAGTAATCGCTGACATAGTTATTGCTCTTAAATACAAGAAAAATAAGTCAAAATTAAATTACTGCAACATTAAGAGCCTGTTTCACAATCGACTAGTAAGTTCTGAGTAGCTTACTTGGTAGTTCAATAGACATATATTTCATATTACACGTGTCAAATGATCTGCCAAGTAAGCTACTTAGGACTTCTTGTCGATTGTGAAACAGGCCCTTAGTCTAACATCTGTCGAAAAATGTTGTAAAACACCTCGACCAAAATAGCCTATGGTAGGTATGGTAGCCTTTTTTAAACAAAGGCTTTTTTTATTTCATTTGCAAAAGAACGGTTAAACTAAACAAGGCTAGGTTCACACGACATTCTACGGCACGCTTTTTTGAAGGACGAATCTTACCGAATTAAGTACCTAGTAGCTCATACATTGAGTATAGTACCGTTCACACTTGTCCGTTTTTTGCAGTACTGGCGACATGACATGTGAACAGCGGGGTTATTATGTAAGCCTTTTTCAATCGCTTTTGTCTACCTGTCACTCTCACTCATTGAGAATAATCGCAAAGTGGGAGAGGGACAGGTATACGAAAGCGATTGAAAGAGGCTTACATAATCGGGGCTCAGTACTATATATCTGTACTATATCGCCCTAGCAAACTGTATCACTGTTTAATTGTTATTTTTGTGTTATTAAGTGCAATAAACAGTATCACATGACAATGCCGTGTCAACCTAGCCTAAGTACGCGTCTACTTCCTGCAGCGAATGCGGCATGAGTTCTAAACATTGTCAAATCACCCCACAAGCCTCCGCGTCTGCGGCCAAGCTTACACTCATAGCTCGTCGTAGGAGGAGCTCTCCCTCTCATCGAAGGGCCTGGCGCGATCTCCCCACCGCTCCCATCGCTCGGAGCTGAGCAGCGATTCCGTGTCTTCGTCCTTCTGCGGCAGCTGGTACACGATCCCGTCGCCCAGGCTACCGTTCACAAGTCAAACATACACCCCTTAAGGTGATTTTCCACCGGAGTGGCGGGACGAGGCGAGGCGAGAACAGAATTGAAATAGCACTGACCCTTTTCCAGTGAAAATAGCTATCGCGAGCTTGCGCGTCACCGCCGTAGGCTTCATTCGAAACAAAAGACCCGTGCAATAATCTAGGTCACGCATAAATAATATACAAGCAGGTATGATAAGGATAGTTGCAAGTATGTACTTCGTGTTAACAGCGACCTTTAGTAGAAATGGCTTGTACTATCATAACGGTATTCTTAGCTAATGAGCCTGTTTCTGTTGTGGGGTTAATTTATTCTCTATATCAGAAGCAAATGGTTCATTTTTGCACAAACAAATATTTTAATTCACGCTCGCATATTCTCGTCAATTCACACTGTTTCCACCCAAGATGTGCTAGGAAAGGATTGAAAATTTGCCATACAAATTTCAATTCTCTTCTCGCCTCGTCTCGCCTCGCCACTCTGGTGGAAAATCACCTTTACGCGGGAAATTCACTACACGGACATGTCCGCCAGACAGCGCTTCTATAGGCCAGACTGACTGTGAAGGAAGCAAGGTCCGGCGGGCATGTCTGCAGGCATGCCCGCGAACATGTCCGTGTAGTGAATTCCCCCCTTTAGCAGTGTTCGTCTCTGAGACGCTACTAGACTCCGATGGGTAGCTAGTGGGTTCATGAGAATGCAATTTATCTTTTTTTTTTAGTTTTAAATAAATAAATAAGTCATGAATAATATAGGATTTTTGTAAGTCCACATATTTCTTCACTATACATAACTACCTCTGAATCAAGCAAATCAGAATTACAAAAATATATCTATATGTAATTCTAAAATGTAATTCATACCACTTTTCATGGTGAGTAATGGGTCAAACTCCATCTTCAAGAGAAAGCTATGCCACATCAATGGAGGTGACTACTTGGCCCCATTACTGGGACACCAGTCTTGTGATGATGATGATGATGATGGAATAAATAGGATGAATCCAAAAGTATTTCTCTAATATTTCTTACATTCACACCTATGGTCTACGTAAGCAGCTAAAGCGCTTATGTTATGAAAGCCACATTTCCGAACATGTACATAATAATTAAATATAAATATGGAAATATTACTACATAAACCACCATGACTTCAAAAGAAAAAAATTTGGCACTACCAGGATTTGAACCCAGTACCTCTCAGCCGATAGCAAGCGACATGGAAACCGTTTAAAAACAAATTGGACGGAAAAATCCAATCTTCTCTTGAAAACTAAGAATGTAGACTGTGTAGAATATACAGTCATCACAACTACAACAGCAAATGACACAGTCCATTTGCAAGGGAAAGTCAACCTTATTTACATTTGACTGAATCAGGCCCGTAGGCCCAAGTTTCAGGCCGAGCTGTCTGTAAGAGCACAACACTACATTTGAAAGCTGTCTAAATGTATGTTTGCCATAGGATAAAATGCCTCATTGTAAAACGTCCCACATCTTATCGCGTTGATGACAAATCGTAGAGAAAGAGAGCCGAAAGCGAGCATGTCAAAAGCATGTAACAGTCTATATGTAACTGTCAAATATCTCCACTGGATTGTCAACCTTAACTTGTTCGACGTAAAGAGCCAATTCGATTGAGAAAGTTTGACATGTTAAGTGTGTAAACTGACCAAATGGCCGGATACTCTTGCTTGTGTCTATGATTGTTCCCATATAAGCAAGCTATGCCACTTAACACCCGTATTCACAAACATTACTTGTATAAGTAAAGGAGCAACACTGTGCGAAGTAAGACATTTTTCAATGCTTTTTGTCACTCAAGTATTGTCTATGAATAGGTTTTTGGGACCCTGTGCGTTAACGCACCTCATAGTAATGTTTATGAATACGGGTGTGAGCTAGCGAGCGAGAGGAGCTCGCTAGCGCAGTGGCATAGCGCTCTTGGATTGCGATTGCGTAAATTAAGCAATATTCGCTAGGTTGGATGGGTGGCCAAAAATTTATAATCTCGAGTTCCTCCGTGCTTCGGAAGGCACGTCAAGGGTTAGTCCCGGTTGCATCTGCAGTCGTTAATACCCACCAACCCGCACTGGGCCAGGGTGGTGGTTTATGGCCCAATCTTCCTATATTCTTCCATCCATAGGAAGGACCGTGGGAAATTAAAGGACTGATGATGATAATAATAATTTTTCTAACAAATATTATATCCTATCAAAACAAAAGTAGTATGCTCGGTTTGGGTCCACTTGTGGTGATCATGCTAGCCGTGCAAGACGGCGCGGCGGCGTGTTCAATGAGGCATTTTACCGCGTCTCACTCACTACAATCTATACTCAGAACAACATGTCTGTCCTTCAAGTTCATCTAACGAAGCGTCTGCGAAAACCGTGTTTGGTTGGCCTCAGATTACACTAAATTAGCATGCAAAAGGACACTAGGCATTGTAACATCAAAACATCGATGTATCATTTAAAAAAAGAAGTGAATGACGAAAATTTTCGACAAAAAACAATTATTATTCCAAGGAGGTGAAAATGCCAATGAATGAAAAGCCGGTTGGGTTGAATAAGTTTATTTTAAATGTACGTAAAAAATTTGCGATGATAAACTGTTAATGCTATTTATATGTATAATTATACGTAGGTAAAGTGCGTTATCCTTATACTATCTGTGGGACGGTGCGGGCCTTTCTTGGCCAAAGTCTCCAACGCTCAGTCTCGCGTACAAACTCCGCGCTAAAATGGGAAAATACCATTTCTAATTTGACCCGTACAAAGAACAAACATTTGGACAACCACATAACAACGAGAAAGAAGCGTGGGCGCTGCAGAGGGAGCCAGAAGAATAAATAAACGGAGAAGTTCAATCATATTTCCGCTCTGAGCACCCATTGCATGCAATTTAAAAAGCTAAGAGAAAGAAGAATAAGGAAGAAGAATAGAAATTGCGACGATATACAGCACACAGACGAATTAGACTTTTTTTTAAAGGGGTATTGTTCAAAAAATATTTTGTCTTTGTATCCATTTGCTTGCTAATGTAAGCAGCTAGGTGGGTGTATATACACCACCGCCTACCCCTTTGGGGGCCGACGTGACTTGTGTACGTAAGCAACTATGTTAGACTGACTACGGATGCATAGATAGTAATACATATTGTCAAATAGTAAAGTAGTAAGTTTGAAAACGCAAGGCGTCAAGAATAGAAACTTTAAAAGTGACCAAAGCAAATGCAATTATCCAATAGCAAAGTATAATATAATATAAAAAAAAAAACAAATAAAAAACCAAAATACGGAACAAAAATATTTTATTGTGCATAAACATTCTTACAAAATATGAACAGTACTTTAACTTTCAGTCTTGTGTGTTGTATATAGCTCGGAAACAATAAATGCGCAACAAAGCAATTTTATATAAATATAACAAACAACTTATTGGAATTGAAACGTATACATGTTTTGGATTATATATAAACATCCGAGCCACGACAGCCAAGCTCCACACATAACTCGAGAATCATATACGTAATTTTTCTTACAAGGCGTTGAAAATTGCTGTTTTTCACAAGGACAATATGTCAAAATCCTACGCCTCGTATGCCAAAACCATTCGTTGTTAATTTATAGAAACCTGCCATAAGTAAAAGGATTTACAAACTCATCTGTAACTGTATCGGCGATATAAATACCGTTCTTATTTCGTTGTCATAAAAATTGTGAATATTATAATATGTGTGCGAAATTATATATTTTATCAAATCTATTCATTAACATTTCAGTAACCGAATTATCTAGAAATTTACGACCTAACTCTTAAAATTATATCAGTTCTTGATATAAATAAAATAAGACATTACAGTGAACAACTATAAGGCTACGGTAAAACAAGGTGGGATTAAGATAAAAAAAATAGAAGAACAATTAGTTCTAAGAAGGGAAGGTGATGCTTTAAATCTAAGTTGCTGTGTTCACAATTTTTGGCAAGTTTAGCTAGTTTGAAAATTAATTGGGAGTATTTTCGAAAGTACTTATTTTTAATAGTTGATATTCGAAAAAAGCACTAGAAGAATTCGATACTAAATAAATTCTATATGACAGAATAAAAGTCTGAAACTCATTAGGTTGGCAACAGTGGAAGACAGAACGTACCGTTAAATTTTGACATTTAGTAAAAAGAAGAATCTTTAGCGCACCAGCGGCGACACTGGGCGCAGTTTAAGCCTGGTAGTAATATCGGCTTTATCAATGGCAAGTAAGGTTGATTTTTGTGGCGTACATTTGTCGCCGTCTAAAAATAGTTGACTATCACATCATACAAGCAGTATTTGTGATGGTTATCTGGCACAGATAATTAAATGAGTCGTAAGGGGCATTCTCACTGTTAATTTCGTCTTAAAGTATAGTTGGTTGTAAATATAAAAAAAAAACAACCAAATAAAATACACCTTTCCTTTTGTGCAAAATCTTCCATACAAGAGCGGTGTGGTGACGGCAGAGCAGAACACCACACCCCATATCTCCAGCAGCCTAAATACACAGGCAAACTCCCTATTACATGGGTCCTAACATAGGGAAAAGTCCAAACGAAAAAAAATATTGATTTTTGCTTTTCCGCTAAAGCATTAGCAGAGAAGTAACTTAAGGCTTGAATTCACCAACACATAAATCAAACAATTAAAAATATAACCGCCAGTTTTTGACAATTCTTCCATACAGAAAAATGTCAAAAACTGACCGTTAAATAATAATCGTCTGATTATGTGTTGGTGAACACCAGCCTAAGTGTTGTTGAACTCCAGCCTTAATAGAATACGTAGCCAATTATTAGAAATCCGGAATGTTATCAGCATAGTCAGAGCTGGAATTGCTATATCGAATAGTCCAAACCTAGTCACAAAGATGTATAGGTACGCAAGAGAAAAGGGAGAGTTACCCACGAGGGAATGTTGCACAAAGGAAAAGTGTATGTCACATAGGTCGCTCAACGAGATTTAACCCCTAAGCTTTAGCCCTTAAGATCCCAGTTGATGACATTGGAATACGAGACAGTTTAGTTAATTCGCGCACGCTTGGGGCCATCCATAAAGTACGTCATACCTTAAGAGCGGGGGGAGTGGGGATCAACAAAGTGTGACTGTGTGACAAGGGGTGGGAGGTGTCCAAAGTTTCGCGACGTCACATTCCAAAATTTAACAAGACCCGACACCCGCACGGTTAATCCATGGAAGGCTGATTCGTATTTCAATTTCTACGACTCGAATTCACCAACACGTAAAACATGGGATTGATAACATTAAATTTTTGTCAGTTCTTCCATACGATAAAATGTCAAAAGCCGACGGTTAAATAATAATCGCTTGTTTTACGTTTTGTGAACTCGAGCCATGCTGGTGTATACCAACATTTAAACAGGCGATTAAAAGATAACCGTGAGTTTTTGACATGTTATCGTATGGAAGAACTCACAAAAACTTACGAGAACTTACTAAGTTTTACGTAAAACTCGAGCCTAAATGTAAAATTGGTATGTGACGTCAGTGGGGTCACACAAACGTGACCAACTGTGGGAAGGACGTCGAAAAATCACGAAATTAGTGTGAAGTACTTTATGGATGACCCCGTACCACGAGACGGTGCCGTTAATTCGCGCACGGTAAAGACGAGACGGTATCGCTAGCCCGCTTGTCAAGGTATGTGTCGAGCTATGGCCGGGTCCGGTGGCTCGGCTAGGGCTGACCTGGACCGAGTTGTGCCCATTGACTCGTACCCGTGAGCGTCCAGCGGGGCCGAGAACGTCTGCAGTTGGTGCTCGCGCCGCACAGGGTACTCGCACCCGTCGCCCAGGCTACAAACGAGCGACATCGTCACGCACGCAAGCACGCACGCGCGCACGTACGCACGCACTCACGCACATATACACGCACGTACCCGCACACGCACACACGCACACGCACACACGCACGCACGCGCAACTGTCACGGCGCAATGTTCAATACGTATGTATTACTTTATTATTATATTCGCGAGGTGGACGAAACTTATAAATAATATTATAAAGTTGAAGAGTTTGTCTCTTTTCGATTTTAATTTTAACATTATATAAATGTTAGAAAAATTAGTACAAATATTTTGGTGGTTAGAAAAGAATTTCGAATCTTGAGGCGGGAATCGAACCCGCGTCCGCTGCTATCTGGGCAGGTGCCTGACCGCTCGGCCATCCAAGATACAAAACTAATTAACTTGCCAAAATTCTTTTTCTAACCACCAAAATGTTTGTTTCTTTGTTGGTATGGTTAAATGCGCTAATCTCTGGAACTAAGGACTCAAATTGAAAAATTCTTTTTGTGTTGGATAGTCCATTTATCGAGGAGAGCTATAGCTCTCTCGATAGGCTATATAATAACCGACATTAACGCGAACGAAGCCGCGGGCGTCCACTAGTAATAAATAAATAAAAAGTCCATGTACGTATACATATACGACGGCGGGTCAATAAGTCCGTGACTTTTTTAATTTTTTGAACCTCTAAAAATCATATTTTTTGGAAGGGATAAAAAATTGGAAAAGCATTGGACAAAGTGTATAGAGCTCAAGTGAGACTACGTTAAAAAAAAATTATTTATCTAAAAATCGGTATTTTATTCCAAAAGTCACGGACTTATTGACCCGCCCTCATACGTATTGATGGTAAATAATAATATTAAAGAAATCCGTGTATAGTGACGAAATGAAAAGGTTCGTCGATTTTAAAATTGATTCGTTCAAACGTATTGCAAGCACATATTATCTTTTCAAACTATTTAAGTTATAGAATAGACAGTTTAACTGCCGCACTTAGAGACGTCAATTAACGTTCATGGGTACTTAATACAAAAAATGACAATTCAAAACTAGTCGCTATTTATGCTGGGTCTATCAGACATTACAGTATTTACAGAACATGTGTCCTCCCACCAAAATTTTCAAGTTGCATAAGTCACTCATTTGCCTCTTCAAATTCCGAAATAATCTCTCTCTCTCTCTTTATAAAAATCAATTGAACAAAATTATCGAAAACGCAGGTAATTTATTATTAAACAACTTTATTGTAACGGTATACGTGTTGAACATTCCGCCGGACATTTTTTCTGATGTGATAGGGCCTATTCATTAAAATATGGCCCTTGGCGTATCTAGAAATGGTCAGGGATCATGCTCTAATGAACAGACAAAGTAAAAAGCACATAAGGTGTTATTTAATTTAAAAAAATGTGAAAAAAATCAATATATAATACACAAATAAAAATATTCAAATAAAAAAAACTTAGTACTTGAAAAATAAACCATGCAGTGTAATAAAGACAGTTGAAATTTTGTGATTTGATGTTTGTTGAACAAATTTACGAAAGTATGTGGTATAAGGCAGCAATTGTAATGATATTATGACCATCAGAATTAAAACTCCCAGACTTATATATAGATGGAGCAACAAAATAACCGTGCACAGTAGCCGGCAGACAAGAATACAATAGGGATGATGACACTGACAAAGGATCACTGAAATAATGATTTATAATATTAATTTAGGATAAAGAGAATCGTTAATAGTCACTTGTTATCAGATTATACTTGTGATTGATATTTATATAATAAAAATAAATTCCTGGTGCCCAATCTAGCATATTACATTAGTTCCTGATAAATGGCAAGAGACTCGCCTCGCCACCTATTCCTGACCTGAAATAAGTTAGCGAAACGCGGGGTTTAAAACACATCTGCCTACCCCTTAGGGGAGAAAGCGTAATAATTGTATTCTTCTCTGCCATCACCACGCAGCACCTAAATTGATAGTTTAGTATTCTGGTCAGGGGTAATTTTGATGCAATATGACAGGATGGGTTTATAAAATATATAACGATGAAGTTACGTTGTTGATATTAATTAATTCCTCATGAAAATGTGTTACACTATACATTTAAACCATAAATTCAAATCAAACAGAAAATATAATAATAATATGAATGAACTATGATCTGGAAGAAAAGTGTAGTGCCAGTTTAATTTTAGTTTCACCCCCAAAATAATTCGCCAAATGGCATGACCACAGTGACGCTAACATCCAATAAACATGCCTCGGGTGTCACTACACCAAATGTACAGTCAGCACAACAGTCAGAACACAAAACAATCCATTAGGATTAGTGTCAACCAATCAGGATAATTGGCCAGTATGTGGTAAGCTGTGGTCGACTGTACGTTAGTTGTTAACGGTCATTCACTTCTTTTTCGATTAGGTTAAGTTAGTTTTTTTTTTAGTAAACTACCGTCGTATTGCACATATTTTTCAAAAAATTTGAATTTTGAAAAGTTTCTACCAATGCCTGTATGTATACACCCGGATGTTTCCTATTGGATGGTCCGTAAAAGTGATTAAGTTCTTGAGTTACATTGGAAACGAAAGAAATGAAACTACTGAACTTAATTTTAAAGATTTCAAGTAAAATAATGCTCAAGTTTCTCTCTTGAAATTGGTTATTCTAAAAAAACACAATGATTAGGTAATCTAATGAGATGAGACATATTATTCTCACTGAATTGCGTTCAAGGTCGATAATTTAGCTGATTTGTCAGAACATAATTGTATAACGATATTACTTATTGTAAAGTAATTACAGTTATGCAATATAAGGCGTATTTAAAGAAAAGAAAAACAAGTACCATTTCTAAATAAAAAAAATCTGTAAAAGTTAGTCATTAGTATATAGGTACTTTGAAATATCTTTAGTTAAAGAGTTTTGGTGTTGCAGATAAAATGAACAAATAAAGAAGTTACACCCTGTCCTGCCCCCGTATTATGTAAGCCGATTTCAGTTGCTTTAGTCTACCCATCTCTCTCACTCATTGAGAATAATAGCAAAGTGTGAGAGTGACGGATCGGAGAGTGACAAAGCAACAGAAATCGGCTTACATAATACGGGGTCAGAACTACATTTTAAAAATTAACTCAGTGTGTTGTCTTTACACTATCAACATTGATTTTCCAATAGTCAAATTGTAGAACTTTAACTTATTTACGTCACAGTGAATTCTCGGCATTCGATAGCTAACAACAATTCGTATTTCAAACATCCGTTCTAAATTTTATTTTGATGCAATATGACGGTTATTAGGTAACATGCACGTACGCGGACTAATCAAGAAATACACAATCCATCACGATTCGCTCGAATCAGTGTTGCCAGCAGCAATAAATAAATAAAAAATAGTATTTTTACCTTGTGAACACTGGAAGGAGCCAGAGGTTCGGACTATTCCCGAACACCTCTTTGAAATTGTTGAAAGCGCCTACGGAGAACCCGTTCTTGTCTGCGCCTCCTCTAAACATGGGAGCTCGGAATGCCTCTGAAATAGTAAACATAATTATAGATGTAACCACTAATTGTTAATTGTTCTGAGGGCCTAGGCAAGTGGCTTTTCTATTAGAACGCATAGAAAACAAAAGTATGAAACTGACGTCTTGTTTGCTCTGTAATACGTCAGTTTCAGTTTCATACATTTTGTATTCTATGCGAGTATGTAGTTATTGGGCATTCTAATTCACTTTAAAAAAAAAACCAATTGGGCATTCTAATTCACGTTTTATTCAGTAAAACATCTAGTTCAAGAGAGCGAACGGTGAAGAAAATTGAATTGGCATGCCCAATAACTACCTACTTATGCGTTCGATAGATTGGCGACTTGGCTAGGGGGGCACAGACATGACTTTGAATTAAAGGGTTCTTATCGTGCTTTTCGTCAATTCAAAACTAGTCGATAATATTCTTGCCAGGTCACAACAATTCCAATGGTAACCACCCCCAATCTCTTTTTTTTTTAAATCTGTACGGACAGCTCGAGGAAAGAGCGCAAACTCGGAGTTGATACGAGTCAGAGACAAGGATGGAAGTGTTTTGAATGGCGAAGAAAGAGTGCTGAATAGGTGGAAGGAATATTTCGAGAGTTTATTTAAAAGGTCAGATGATATAGTCCAGTCCCAGGCTAATCATGTGGAAGAAAATTTGAATGAGAATGAAATAAGTATGCATGAGATTGTGCAAACATTGAAAGGTATGAGAGCAGGAAAGGCAGCAGGGTGTGATAGGATATCGGTCGAGATGCTGAGGGCTGGTGAGGGTACCATTGCTAAGCAGCTGCACCGCCTTTTGAACCTTTGTTGGGTAAGTGGCCAAGTACCAAAAGACTGGCGTAAAGCCGTCATTGTGCCACTGTACAAAGGTAAAGGGTCGCAGCTGGAATGCAAAAGTTACCGTGGTATTAGCCTTCTCAGTGTTGTCGGCAAATTGTATGCAAAGATTCTGATTGAAAGGATTATGAAAGAGACTAATGATAGAATATGGGACGTGCAAGCAGGATTTCGGAAGGGAATGGGATGTACGGATCAAGTCTTTTCTCTACGATGCATTACTCAGAAATCTCTGGCTAAAAGCCAACGAGTATATTGCGCTTTCGTAGACTTAGAAAAGGCTTATGACCGAGTGGTGAGGAATGAACTGTGGTCGATTTTGTCGATGTATGGGGTGAGCAGCAGCCTGATACAGGCGTTGAAATCTCTTTATGAGGATTCGAACGCTTGTGTTAGGATAAATGGCGCATACACAGAGTCGTTTCGCATCGGTACAGGTGTGAGACAAGGATGTGTAGCGTCACCATGGCTGTTCAACTTATACATGGATAATTGTCTGACGAAACTGAAAGAATTTGATTGTGGATTACGAATGAACGAGTTACTTATCAAATGTCTGCTGTACGCTGATGACCAGGTTATATTAGCGTCATTAGAAACAGATTTGCAGGAGATGGTAACAGTTATGCATGAAGCTTTGACAGAGAAAGGGATGAAAGTAAATGTAAGCAAGACAAAGATCATGGTTTTTGAAAGGGATGAACAAATGACGAAGTGTGAAATTAAGATAGCGGGTGAGAATGTTGAACAAGTGAAAGAGTTTGTATATTTAGGATCTGTATTTACGAGAGATGGAAAGTGTGATAGTGATATTGAAAAGCGGGTGAAAGCTGGGAATATGGTAAACGGGGCTTTGCACACTTTTATGAACAGCCAAAGCGTGTCCAGAAAGGCTCGTATGGCTGTTCATAACGGAGTGCTGGTTCCGACATTAATGTATGGAAGCGAAAGTTGGGTATGGGAGAAGAAGCATGAAAGTAGAATAAATGCAGTAGAAATGAGAGCGTTGAGGAGCATGGCTGGAGTAAGGCTGAGCGACCGATTGTATAACAGTGTGATAAGAGAAAGATGTGGTTTGAAAGAAGATGTAATGACAAGGATTGAGAAAGGGATGCTCGCATGGTTTGGTCACGTAGAAAGAATGGATGAAAGGAGACTGACAAAAAGGATTTACATGGCGAAAGTGAATGGAGAAATGGCAAGGGGAAGGCCTAGGCGGATCTTTCATAATCAAATTGAAAGTCTATTGAAAAGGGGCCAGGTCAAGAGCCGACGGGCATGTATGAAGAGATTGATGAGATTGGATGAAGCGAAAGAAGTATGTAAGGATCGTAGCAAGTGGAAGGAAGTGATCTCTGCCTACCCCTGTGGGAGAAGGGCGTGACGTATGTATGTATGTATGTAATCTCTCCCGCGGATGACGTATAAGGCTATTACGGGTTAACATAGCGAGTAATGGGCTGCACCCTCTCCTCTTATACCACCTAGCTATATACTGCGATTCACGTGCCTGATAGATGGCAATAGACTCGTCACTTTGTAGAGTAACTAAGAAGGTCTAATGATAATGATACAATTTAACTAAATATTATTATAAAAAGTGATGATATTGTTTATTACAGTTTCTCAAAATATAAAATACTATTAACAAGCAGCTACTTTAGGTACTACTTACAATTTAACTACTAAATAAGGAAAAGTTATAGTCATACAGATATAATATGCGAATCCAACAAAATATACGAATAATATTGTACCCCTACCCAAAACTGACAAATATCTCGATTGTAGAGCTTAAATTTTTAGACGTAACGCACAAAGACGACTGAGAAAAATTGACATATTGTGCGGTTGACTTTGGATTCCAATGTATGATAATAGTGAATACTCTAACTACATTCAGAAGTGACAGCGGTTACCATTGACCAATGACTTAAGAACAGAGTTTACAATCTGCCCAGTGGGGCTACTCAAGCGGCGAAACGATAACAGCATATCTGAAAACAAATTAGGACTCTATATTACAAGGGACAAGGTTCCTTTTTCGATGGGCCACTTTGGAAAAGATTAGATTAGCTTGACGCGATGGCACTGCCGAATACAGTTTTCGCCAACCCTAATTGAGCATGATAAGAGAAAGGTGTGGTTTGAAATAAGATGTAATGGTAAGAATTGAGAAAGGGATGCTCGCATGGTTTGGTCACCAAGAATGAATGAAATGAGAATGACAAAAAGTATTTATAAGGCGGAAGTGAATGGAGAAATGGGAAGGGGAAGACCTAGGCTGATCTTTCATAATCAAATTGAAAGTCTATTAAAAAAGGGTCAGGTCAAGAGTACCAGAAACCGACGTGCATGCATGAAGAGATTTCTGAGATTGGATGAAGTGAAAGAAGAATGTAAGGATCGTAGCAAGTGGAAAGAAGTGATCTCTGCCTACCCCTGTGGTGTGGGAGAAAGGCGTTACATATTATGTTATAGTACATTACCGCATAAGCTATTATACTAGGATTTACCCACTCCCAACTGAGAAAGTAATATTAATCTCTATGGTATTTATGGTAATTGCTGTCACGACATAATTTAGAAACTTTTAGTCGCACAAAATTCACTATATCAAAATGTCAACGTTATCGTAATTTCCTTTTGCCAATTAACGTTTGGCAATTATTATCAAGGTATCGATACGGAGTAAATATACACACAGGTTCATATAAAGTTTTAACAATCACACAAACCCAGCGTAGTTCTGTTGTTGGCCACCAAATAGCAGTGGTACCCGAACAGCGAGCCGAGCGAAATGGCGAACATGAGCGAGACGAAGAAAGCGAACACGACGTGGTAGCGGCCCGCGCCGGCCGCTGTGCCAAAGTCGCCCTGAAACGAGAAATCGAGGAAGTGAATATGGTTGGAACGAGAAATTGAAGCAATCAGTATGGTTGGAATGAGAAATTGAGGCAGTCAGTATGGTTGGAACGAGAAATTGAGGCAGTCAGTATGGTTGGAACGAGAAATTGAGGCAGTCAGTGTGGTTGGAACGAGAAATTGAGGCAGTCAGTGTGGTTGGAAAGAGAAATCGAGGCAGTCGGTGTGGTTGCAACGGGAAATCAAGGCAGTCAGTATGGTTGAAACGAGAAATTGAGGCAGTCAGTATGGTTGGAACGAGAAATTGAGGTAGTCAGTGTGGTTGGAACAAGAAATTGAGGCAGTTAGTGTGGTTGCAACGAGAAATTGAGGCAGTCAGAATGGTTGGAACGAGAAATTGAGGCAGTCAGTGTGGTTGGAACGAGAAATTGAGGCAGTCAGTGTGGTTGGAAAAAGAAATCGAGGCAGTCAGTGTGGTTGCAACGAGAAATTGAGGCAGTCAGTATGGTTGGAACGAGAAATTGAGGCAGTCAGTATGGTTGGAACGAGAAATTGAGGCAGTCAGTATGGTTGGAAAGAGAAATCGAGGCAGTCAGTGTGGTTGCAACGAGAAATTAAGGCAGTCAGTATGGTTGGAACGAGAAATTGAGGCAGTCAGTATGGTTGGAACGAGAAATTGAGGCAGTCAGTATGGTTGGAAAAAGAAATCGAGGCAGTCAGTGTGGTTGGAAAGAGAATTTGAGGCAGTCAGTATGGTTGGAACGAGAAATCGAGGCATTTAGGATGGTTGGAAAGAGAAATCGAGGCAGTCAGTGTGGTTGGAACGAGAAATTGAGGCAGTCAGTGTGGTTGCAACGAGAAATTGAGGCAGTCAGTATGCTATCCGATTTGAATATTAACATTATATAAATGTTAGAAAAAATTGTAGAAAGATTTTGGTGGTTAGAATAAGAATTTGGTAAAATTATGGTCTTGATGCGGGAATCGAACCCGCGTCCGCTGCTATCCTGGCAGGTGCCTGAGCGCTCGGCCATCCAAGACACCAGACGCGTTCAGGCACCTGCCCAGATAGCAGCGGACGCAGTCAGTATGGTTGGAACGAGATATCGAGGCAGTCAGTATGGTGGCGGCAGAGCTGAATACAATCCAGAATGTTAATAGGTATGCCAAATCGCTTGAAAGTTTGTTACAGTAAAGCTTGTATGTATACAAATACATTTGTTTTGTTGTAGTCAAAAATACCTATTATAGTATAGTTTTGATTTTACAGGCAATCAATCTTACGATAAATATCGATGTGACGTCATTCTGCAACGCTCATCTAGGTTTACTTCTATAAATCGGAAACTAATTGACGTATCGAAGTAATTCTTTAACTCGTATTTTTATTTTTGACAGAGAACATGGAGAGCTAGTAATCAAAAATAGTCCCTATTGTAACATTCTCTATTGTAACCACCCCGTCTTTCCCGTGGATGTCGTACAAGGTGACTAAGAGTTAAGCAGCTATGAGTAATGGGCAGCAGGGTTCCTCTTATACCACCTAGCAACATACTGCGATTTACGTGCCCGATAGTTATCAATGGTGACGACAAAGAATACAATTGACATATCAATAAATTTAATCTAAAACACTATATAATTCCATCTTTTTATCGTATCGTGACTTCGAAAAATATTTTTTTAAATCATAATTGAAGAGAATACAAATGAAATGTATTAAAACGTGCGTAGGTAAGTACCTATGTGGTAAAGTATTTACTAAATCCAATGCGATAGAGTAAACATCTCGTGATTACGGTATTTAAAGGTCAATAGGTTAATTAGGTACAAGTTCATCTAATACTATTACTGCGAGGTCTAGGATGAGCTCCATAATTGTAACTCAGCGTTGGAACCGGTATTTTATTATATAAAAACCATATTATTAAAAAAAACTTGAATTAACTGATTCTTCTACTTCCTGCCCTTTGATTCATATCATCCAACACATCATAAAGGTGCAAGTGATGAATAAATGTAAGCAAAGAGACGAAAAGAACCATGTCGAGAAAACGATGAATGGAGAGTGATTGGGATGACAACACTCCAATCCATCCTGCTCAAGGTTTTGGCTTAGGTTTTACAGCAAGTTGGCTGCCTGACTCAAACCCTCTTTGGGTATGTGTGTTCGCACATTCTGTGTTATTTTTTCGCTCCTAAGACAGCATGGATGCTATAAGCAATTTGGTAAATTTACATTTAGTGTTTGGCACCAACCAATTGTTCTTATCATCTGTTTTAATTACTACTGGATGACCAAAGGGAATTAAATACATTCAAAATATCCAAGCACTCTTTGGAGCTTGTCTATAAAGCGATCGCAGTGGGCATGCTTGAAATCTTGATAAATCTGAAATTCGTTTTTGTAAGCAGAATTATTTTAACAACCAAGTCCGAAAAGCAGACAAAACTAATATAACTACGATGGGAGCATAAAAATTTACAAATTATGTAAAATAAGGACAATAAAATATTGTACCTCTGCGGCATGTAAATAAGGTTTAAATGCTTAACCCTATAGAAGGTTAAGCATCACAATGACACACAAATTTTATGGGGGTAAGTAGGCGTAATACCAGGTCACTTTTTATTACTACAAAATGATAATACCTACTTGACCCAAATGTATGAAACAGCTGTTATTTTTTTCGTGAATTTTGAGTTGCTCCCATAGTGAAATTTGCTCAGTTTGATGGTCTGAACGAATTCCAAAAATGTTTGCAGTGATAAAAAAGTGACCTGGTATATGTAATTAAATAACTATCAATAAAAGTTGAAGTGAACACAAGGCAGAGTCCAATGACCATGGTTAGCGCAATGTCCAATCCTTATCTAATCTACTTTAAAACAAATATTATGTCACTTACTTTCCAAAACTTGATGAAATAAGGCAGACATGTGGACATCACGAACAGGCAGTATAGCAATGCATAGCCCAGGAATAGCATGAAGAACTTGTAATTGTGGTAGCACACGCAGTTGTTCACCCAAGGGCAGTGGTGGTCCATCTTGAGAACGCACCGAGAGCATATGCTGCAGTGATGTGCTCGGTCTGGCTTCACCAAAACACACCGGTTGCAATAACGGACAGAGCCAGACATCGTTCTGTAAAAAGAACAAAAATTTGGACATTATTGACTCACCCATTATCTGCAATATGTTTTTTGATTAGTGTGCTATATTTATTACATTAGGAACTATGAATAAGAGGTTTTTTTAATTACTATATTCTAAGCCTCCATAGAATAGATATAGTCAGCAGGTCACATTATTCACCACCTTATGATTATATCCCTCATAATTGTTTGTGTTCACAGAAAACAATAATCAACATTAGTTTTTTTTTATGGTTTTATTTTCACTTATTGCTAGTATGCAATAAAGGCTGTTATAATAATATTTTTCTTTGCAAAATATACCATTAAAAAGTTTTATTGCTGTTAATAAAATTATACACATTGACCTACATTAACATTCTACTTTTTAATATTCAAGGCTCAAAATAGTAATGTGTGAAAGTTTATATCGTATTCCAAATATAGACATGGTTTACTTACTATATATGTATATTATTCAATACTGTATGCAGTACAATAATAAAAATTGAATTAGGTTATGTTCTTCATGTATTTTTTATTTTTAACAGAACACACTGTACATATATGCATCCCCAAAACAAATATAAAACTCTACAAAGATTTTGGGGTTAATCAATTCCCGCCTCAAGATCATAATTTTTCGAAATTCTTTTTCTAACCCCAAAATCTTTGTACTAATTTTTCTAACATTTATATAATGTTAAAATTAAAATCAAATAGTTTATCAAACTCTAATTATTATAAACATGTATTATTATGAAATTGAATTTTTCTCATTCCTTGAATACTTGTTGACGGCCTCATTTAATGGAATCTGGTCAGCTAGGAGGGGAACAAGTATATGGCTATAGTGCCTCTGCTGGGCCAAGGACAAAGGAGAAGACCCAATTAGTGTAGGACCTAATAGCGGATAATGACATGTAGATTGCCACAATGGATGCTTGACCATTTGAAGTAGAACTAAAACAATTGGAAAGCAAATCCTGGGTTTCGAAATGTTGTAGAATAACAAAAGAAAAATTAATGAATTGACTTGAAACAATCAAGCCTAGCTACCCAATTTTCTCAATTCTAGCTACACAAATAACAAGAATGTACCTTGTTACAACAGGTATTGTGTTCCCAAAACCCTCAATTATTTCTCTCTTGGTTTGTGTTTTAAATATTAGGGCACTGTATTTTCTTATTTTAATTCTGATTCTAGAATTGAGAATGTATGTAAGCTAGATAGTGAGAGAGTATGTAAATTAAATTATACTGTTAAAATTAAATTCTATTGTAATCTAATCACACTAATTGGATATAGTGACTTTGTCATCTCTGTTTCTATAAGACTGCCAGTTTGGTAGGGGTTTTTAACGGCTAACAATAGGTTAGATGATCTTAGTTATTTATAAAAACAATAAAATGTACCTAGTTACGATTGGGAGATCTTTTGCAAAGTTCTCAAGAATTGCTCTCTGTCCATCCTCTGACTCTGCACTAAGGAGTTTTTCCAATTCTGCTTCAGGTAATTTGTACTGCAATAAAATACAATTAGTACATCAATAAGTATTATGGATTGTTTTTTTTATTACTCAAATAATATACATGTGCAATAAATTCATTTTCTGTTTATGTACTCAATTCACTCAGAGTAAATTAAAGCAATTTCTAAATGTCATGTGGTAATTTTGAAGTATATTAAGGAAGAATTTTAAACATAAATATAATGTTATGGTGCTTCATACACAAGTGCTTAAAATAAATAGATAAACACCAGCCATTTAATACAATAATTTTAACAAGGTGTTTAACACATAACATTTATTATATTTTTAAATTAACTTTTATTATAGTTTAGGAACTATTCTGCATTCTGATTATTGATATTAAATGAAATAAAATACATTATACCTTGTCGGGAATTGGTTTTATATCAGCAAAAATAGTTCTCCAATAAGACCAGGCAAACATGATTAATAAAACATGATATAGCACCAAATATATACACTGCTGAACCGTTGTTTCAATGGTAACTGAAAAATTATATATGTATGTCAATAATTAAATATTTATTTAGACATCACGAATATATTGTTATTTATTTAAAATTAATGTTACTAACAAATGCATAGTTGAATAACGTAAGCATAGTACGACCAAGATACGATCGAAACTATCAACAACACTGGGAGCCACTTGAAGGCTCTCCAACACCACATATTGCACACTCTACAACATACGCAATAACCCGAAGGCAGCACTCTATTATTTTGAATAGACGAAGCCATATTTACTAGTTTAATATTCTAAAGAAAATATCCATGTTCACTGACTGATTACTACAATAAAAACTGACACAAACGAACGAAACTCTGATGAAAGAAAAAGGAAAGTTGACGTTTAAATAGATAAGAGTTGCAAGTAAAAAGGACGATATTTGAAAATGCCGGTTTTTCTTTTATGCCGATTTTGTCTATGACCCTTTAAATAAACATTTTTATAACTAGCAACATTAATCAAAACAAAGTCAAATTTTAGTGAGCCGACCGTGAGCGTCAAATATTTTGTTGTCTTCAACCATTCCAAAAAGCTTAATTTTTCAGTAAATATTTTAAAATCATGGACGTTAAAGAATGCAATGACTTAGCCGAGGAAGTAAGTATTTTTTATTGACGGCTCGTTAGATATAATTTTCAATTCATCACTACATAATATGACGTGTTTCAGAACCAATTCATTGTAGACGATGTCAGTAAAATTATTAAAGAAGCTATTGAAAATTCTATTGGAGGAACAGCATATCAACACAATAAAGTTAATCAATGGACGTCGGCGGTTGTGGAGTCTTGCTTAGGTCAACTGACCAAACTACAGAAACCTTATAAATATATAGGTATAAACTCACTAGATTTGACTTTAAAATTTTATTCCAGAAGTTTGTTGCTTTCTAATAAATATGTCTTATTGTTTTCAGTGACATGTACAATTATGCAGAAGAATGGTGCTGGCTTACATACTGCATCTTCCTGTTTTTGGGACAATAACACGGATGGATCATGCACTGTGCGCTGGGAAAATAAAACTATGTATTGTATTGTATCTGTTTTCGGCCTTGGTATCTAATATTGTTATAGCAAGTTTAACATAAGAAAATTCAAACATAGCCAATGTTGCATTAAAAATGTTAGGTCTGCTTCTCACAGTAGTTCACTACTTTGGAATATTTTTTCCGACTGCAATAAATTGACTAAATCATTGCTTATTATTAAAATGTAAGGGCACAGAAATCAATAAATATTACTCAAAATTTAATGTTTATAAATTGTTTGTATAAATAAATAAAATAAATTTATTCTCAATACAAAACAATAATTAATAATTTATTTATAATTAATAAAATAGCTTTTTAATTACAGTGAGTATAATTACTAAATATGGGCTTTTATTTATTTCTAAATGAGAGATGCACATGTTTCATTTACCAGGTGTTTACATAGTTTTTAAATAGCTATAAGGTAGAATATATTTTTCATACTGAAATAAATACTATTAAATTTACCTTGATTAATTTTATTTATTTATTAGTAGTTCCAACATTCTGTGTTATCTTAGTAATTGATGTATGTAAAGAATAAGCTATATGAGTAATTTTTTGCATTAACTACATACACTGGTCTTCCATGCTTCCAGGCGACTAAAGTAAATTGACTGGAGTAAACTGATAAGCTCCTTGTAGCACCCAAATGGTGGAGGCCAAATCACCAACAACAGCATACCCAAAGAGGGTTGGTGTCAGGCAGGCGGCCGGTTCCAAATTCTAAGCCCAAACCTTGAGCAGTATGGATTGGACTATTGTTAACCCCAATCACTCTGTTCATTGGTCTCTCGACATGGTCCTAACCGTGTCTTTTCTATACATTCGTTATTTTCCTTAACTTTTCCAGTGTGATGGATGATATGAATCAAAACGGAGTGGATGGCTTGATGTTGTCTGACTGATAGACAGAAGAGCAAACGTTCTGCGCCGACCCTAATAAATTAGGAGCAGGGCAGGTAGAAGAAGAACTACATACACTGATTGTATGTAATACCCAGAAGCATTTGTGCCGTGTGGTTACGGCAGAGTAGAATACAATTGTCACCACCCCAAATCTCTCCCGTGGATGGCGACTACGGATAAAACAGTGAAATGGGCAGCAGCGTTCCGCTTATACCACCTAAGCAATGTATTGCGACTTTTGTACCCGATAAATGGCAATAGGCTCGCTACCTATTACATGGGACCTAAAATTATTGGCGAAACGTGGGTGTTAATTTACCTCCGCCACCCCTTTGGGGACATAGGTGTGATTTATGTATGTATGTATTTGTACCTTTCAACCCCTATTTTGCTAATTTAGGTCACACCATTGAGTTATAACGCTAGTAAGTAGTTCAATGGGTCACACCCAATATAATATGGGGCGAACCTCGTAATACCGATCTCATTAACCTCGTTATAATACTGCTGCACTCAGAGACGTCAAAAACTTTGATGAGTACTTAATGTCAAAAAAATTCATTTAAATGCAGACCATAGACCTGGCAAGAATAGAGACTATTTTTGAATTGTCATTTTTTGACATTAATTACTCTTTAGCGTTAATTGACGTCTCTGAGTGCGGCCGTTAGTCTCACACAGAGACGTCAAATAACGTTAATGAGTTCTTAATGTCAAAAAATTACAATTCAAAACTAGTCGCTATTCTTGTCGGGTCTATGGTTTAGATTTAAATGAATTTTTTTTTACAATAAGTATTCATTAACGATAATTGACGTCTCTGAGTGCGGCAGTTAGTGTTACCATAGAGATGGACACACTGCTGCCCGTAGCCTAGTCTAAACTGTGTTGTAATTACAGCAGTGGGAAATGTAGGAACTAGTATTCCCTCTGTAACCAGCACAAAGTCTACAACAGGATTTAAGATATGGCTCACATAGGGTTTAAATTGCTATTGTTTTAATCCATTACAATGGGCGAAACGTGTGTGTTAATACACCTCTGCCCCCGTAGCTCGGGACGTGGACACATCTCCTTCGGGGGAATGAAAATCTTTTTCTCTCGCTCAGACTCCCACTAAATCCCGAGACAAAACACTGTCAAGTGGTGGAGAGAGACTTGTCCACGTCCCCGTGCTAGGCCCGCTGCCTAACCCTTCGGGGAGGAAAAAAAGGCGTTACTTAATAAGTCCTTTTCTTCCTGCCCTTATACCGCTCTAGGCGGGGTCGCCCGCACAACATTCTTCTTCCACTCCTTTCTATCCTTCATCCTCATCAGCAACTCTCGCTATCATACCTATCCTCTACTTTTTTGATTTATACTATTTAACTAAGTATTTCACATAGATTCATATGATATTAATCAAAAGGGAGGGGATGGCTGGCCATCACACCGGAAAGGTGATAGCGATTAATGAATTAGAAGAGACGGAATTAACGGACCATGTCGAGAGACCGATGAACGGAGAGAGTGATTGTAATGACAACATTCCAATCCATACTGCTCATGGTTTTGGCTTAGGTCTTACAGCCAGCCGCCTGCCTGACACGAACCCTCTTTGGGAATGCTGTAGTTGGTAGTTTCCTTTTCACCATTTGGGTGTCTCAAGTTGCATAGGTATTAGGACTATTAGGTCTACACCGGGCAATCTCCCTTTACGATGGCCGTGGCTGGCATATTCTACGTTATTTTTTTGGTCCCAGGTCAGCATGGAAGACCACTCAAATAGGGCGCAGTTATCTAGCGCAGGGCGCAGAAAAGGCTATTTACGTCACTGAATGTATGTATGTAGTTCACGCCTACTTATCCCCAGAAAGATAGAAAGAGATGTGTTAAAACTACACCTATTTTGACCACATGGTATCTACCAATGTATTCAAAAAGGCATTGTGTGTTGTTCTGTATGTTGTATGGTAACAGCTGTGTAGAATGTCGCCAGTCACTTCCCCTACATGTTATTGAGATCATTGAGAATATTCCCAGGAGCGTTCTAGTTTCCTGAGAATATTGCCGGCAACAAGAACGTTCTCAGCGGCACATCTCTACCCCTACCTCTCCCACGGGTATCGTAATAGTAATAGGGTTATAAACGAGGAATTGGCAGCAGAGCAGCGTTCCTGGCACCCATCAATATGAATGTATCTGTACTACGATTTTTGCTCCCTGACTGGGAATTAAACCCTGACAAAATGAAGGTATTGTTTATAAGTAAAATTAAATAAATTAAGTGATTGCCGCAATTTCGACTCAAAACTTTACTATGTAAATTAAAGACAAACATAAATTTTCTTTGGAATTGCATCAAATTCATTGGAGAAATTAGTTTCAAATAATAATTCTGTTAATACATCATCAACATAATAGTTGGATGCGTATCAAACTTTAATTCATATCGGGATTGGTAATATAGCGCACTTAGCGCAGTCTTCTAAAATCGCATTTCAAACTTTCGCGGTTGTGTGCCAAGCTCGACATATTTGTGTCACGTGACTATCATCGATCCAATGGTTGAACGCGTCTCGGGTCCATTCAACTCGGTCGTGTACAGCGCCGTGGAGGGACACTTCACAACACTGATTCTATTCATACTTAGAAAATATTTATATGTTTCCATCTCTCTCACGCATATTGAGAAATAATTAAATGAATGGTGAACGAGTGAAATAGTGATATGTTCGAGTGGAAATTATTGAAAGCTGGGCCAGGCAGGCTAGTCGCCGTGTAGAATTTTTTGATGTGGGTGTTGTGTCTTGGAACGTCAAACGCTTCAATGATTATTATTTTCAAGTGGAACTAAAATTTTGTGTAAATTGTCATCTTATTGTAGTGGTTTATAGTGTTTGATCCTGTCGACAGGATAAATTCCTTTGTGAACGTGATTCATAGAATTCGGTGACGGCACGGCAGATAATATATGGAGGGGGGTTGCTGAAATACTACGACAGGATAGTAACAACGTTTTACAACTCGTGAGAGGTGTTCGGTGTGCTCATAAAAGTCTCATCTCCGTGCGGGACAATCGGACTTCCATTTTGTTTTATTATGTGGTTTGACTGTTTACATAGTGCATTACGTTTGGGACAATGGAAAGCGACGGTGAGTACATAGGTAGTAAAATTAAAAATGTGATCTCTGCGCATGTAGGCCGCACACGGCAATAGAGATGCAATTGAATAAGTAATGGGATTCGATTTTGTGCATCGTGTGGCGCAGCCGTGGTTGTGGTGACTAGATTAGTCATGTCGTTGATTCTGTGGTCTTGTTGCTGAGCAGCAGGCACTCAGGCTAATTGATTTCAGATAAACCTGTAGGCATGCGCGAACAGTGCAAGCGGTAGCTGCATTCAGTTTTAGCCCTTATCAGCTGATTACCTTACACTTGGTCATAGGTACACCAACATACTAAAGGCACCCAAATTCCATTCTACTCCAACTGGCAAGTGTGGGTACATAATGTAGTAATGAATGTAACAAACCATGGATTATGTTTAGCAACATCTGACAATGTTTATCATAAGTAGAATTTGTGAACTATTGAGCGATTTTTAATGTTGTCAATGTTGTCAGTTTCTGGTAGGTATTGTTAATGTAAAAATAGTATCTCATAGGTGTTTTCTTTTTTTTTCATTTCTTTTCTACCATTAGTTCCTTACTAAAACAGAAAATGACAAATCTATTTCTATACCTATTTAGTTCATACTTAGCAGCATAAGGTTAGGAAAATCAGTTAGCTACATGAGCTTGATGATCAGGTGACAATAAGCATATCATAGCAGAATCAGACCCCAGGTTACAAAAGGAAATTATATAAAAATAATATTGCTTCTTAGATAATAATGTTTGCAGTGGATGTTGTTCAAAGAACGTAGAACTACTTCAAATTCATGACTTCTTCGAATATGTATCTGTTGTTCTGTTGATTGTACCTACATCTATAATATATAAAAATATAAATGAATCTGTTTCCCTTGATCACATCATATCTTCAGAATGAGCTTAACTAGATTTTTTTTGAGTTTTCTAGTACCTACTTACTTTGTAGAAGGTTGCTATGGAAAGAAAAATAAAAAAATTGAATGAGAAATTTATGAAAGTAATAACTTTGATCATAATGTCACAATACCCAATTGTGTTTATACCACACATCCTACTAATTCTCAATGTTATATTGACTGATTTATTGTAAAAAGAAATAAGAAGAAATATTATATTTGCACAATAAAGCTTATTCAGTATAGTAAAAATCAATGAAAATGTGTGCTCTGAGAATAGACCATGTGGTTATGTATTTAAAAAAAAATGTGTTTATATACTTTCTATATCTTTATAATAATAATCAATAATCTATAGCTATCAAAAGTGCAACCTATAGTAAGTGCCATATTCCAAGATATAGGTGGTCCTTTATCTTAAAATATCAATGTTTCATTGTGTTCTATCTAACACACACTTGTAAACACAGTAGCCTTAATAAACAATCAAGGCCACCTGGGAACATGTTCAGACTTGTATCAAAACTATTGTTTTTGAGACAGACGGATTACTCATTAACTTTTCCTTCTGACATTGGAAGGTGTGATTTATTACCATAGTATTGCCAATATTTTTATACCGTCTTTCTAGTTTCTTCAATCTAATTGTCTCATAATAAAAAAATTAAAGCAGAAATAAGTTAATATAAAATATTAATTGTAGCTATTCATAAATATACAAGCTGTGGCACCTATTTGTAGTATTATTGGAATGGCAGGTGTCACAGAGCAATTAGGTGTTCCATCAGGTGCCATCAGGTGCACTAATTGTGGCAGCATGTGATACATACTAGCATAGCAACTTAATTTTTGCTAGTTGGAGCAGCTTGAGTGAATTGGAATGGGTTCAAATGTGAAACATGAAGCAACATTGCATTAGCTAATGAAAACAATTAATTTTAAAATGATTTATTCTGGTTCCTGAATTTTTTTTCTCAATATTTTTTAATTAATATTTTTCATAAGAGTTGCTTGTATACATGGATCAGTTCATTTGTGCATTTGAAGCATAAATATAATAGTGGTATTTATTGTGAAAATCTGACAATTAGTGACGTGATGTATGGGTGTTTATGAGGTCAGTAGAAAACCCACCAGACACATTTAACGTTGTAAAGGTAATAATTATATATGTTATCTACATACACGATAAAATTTATCGCACATAAAATAATGTCAGAGCGACTAAGGGTTAAGTTCACAATAACGAACATACCTAGTTTACCGTGGGCTAGGTGGTATGTATGTGTATGTCGCAGCCATATCATATAACACGCCGTATTACAAGTATGCGCACCGGATTGAAAAAGGTCACTTTTTGTAATACAGCTACTACTTTCTTTCAAATACAAATCTATTTCTTACACTTTTCAACAGATACTAAAATTATTGGGCCCTTCCTTACATTGAAATTGGCGTTTTTTGTATGGGCGCTGATTTTTTCTGAGATATATTTACATACATAAATCACGCCTATATCCCCGAAGGGGTAGGCAGAGGTGAACTAGCACCCACGTTTCGCCAATTATGTTAGGTCCCATGTAATAGGGGGCGAGCCTTTTGCCATTTTTCGAGCACAAAAGTCGCAGTGCATTGCTATTGGTAGGTGGCATAACAGGAACGCTGCTGCCCATTCCTCATCATTGATTTATCCTTTATATTTATTTGAGATATATTTGATTACCTAAATCAAAGTACGCGCCATTGTTATCTATGCACCTATGCATAGATAATAATGGTGCAGGTAGTTCATTGATCCCTTTACAAAAAACCATGGGAGCTGGAATCAATGAACTCTTTGAAGGCGGTTTGGACTACCACATCGTAGTTGAATCGCATTAGGACAATCATTTTCTCTGGTGGTGACGGCAGAGTAGAATACAATTGTCACCACCCCAAATCTCTGCCGTGGGTGTCGTACAAGGCGACTAAGGATAAATCAGTCATGAGGAATGGGCAGCAGCGTTCCTCTTATATCACCTTGCAATGTACTGCGACTTTTGTTCCCGATAAATGGCAATAGGCTCGCCACCTATTACATGGGACCTAACATAATTGGCGAAACGTGGGTGCTAATTCACCTCTGCCTACCCTTTCGGGGATATAGGCGTGATTTATGTATGTATGTATTTTCTCTATGTTTCTGACCTCTTTGTCTTTGTACTTGTCATCATCACCAGCCCTCTAATGTCCCCACTGCGGGGGCAAACGCTTTCCCTATGAATAGAAGAATGAGCGAGAATGGGTCATAACTCACCACGCTGTCTCAGTGCCGATCGCTGGGTATTAACGACTGAAGATGCAGTAGGGACCAACGGCTTAATATAAAGTATTTAAATTATTGGTTACCCATCCAATGACCGGCCTTAGCGAACATTGGTTAGTTTACGCAATCGAAAGCCGAGCGCGCTAAGCCAGTGCGCTGTCCTAGCATCAGAACAATAATTTTTCGAAACATTTCTGACCTCTCCTCGGTACTGCTTACTTATTTTGTTGGGAGACATTTATTTTATTGTCATTAAAGTGAAAGCTTGCATTAGTATAATAAAGAAAATATGGAATTACGATTTTATCATCAACTTCTTTAATTATCTATAGATGTTTGTGAGAGGCGAGCCATGATGTTTATTTTTATATTCAATTTCAGCTGCGGCAAAGTCAGACAGTTGATAATTAGTATAATCAAGTCACTCAGAGGTCTGATTGTAGGTACATTAACGTCCAATGTATATTGTAGGTACAGACCGAAAAAAAAGCATAACTTTTGCGGGGGTTTTTAAGTATAATAGAACATATTTTTTATGTATAGGCTGCTTGCTGCTTAAGGAGCTCGATAAGCTTAGCGGCCTGCGATCGCGTAAACTAAGCAATGTTCGCTGAGGCCGGTCTTTGACCAAAAATATTAGGTACTATCTCGAGTTCCTCCATGCCTCGGAAGGCACGTTAAGTTAAGTTAAGGCTGCTATTGCACTCGTTAATCACATCAATCTGCACTGGGTCAGCGTGGCCCATTCTCCCTACTCGATAGCGCCATGTGAGGCTCTCCGCGGCAGTATATCAGTTTAGACGGCCGCCTTGGTCGAATGCTCAGATTGCTGGGTATTGGCCAAGAGGTCCCGGGTTCGAATCCTGGTAGGGGCAAACTTTGTGATGACCACAAATGTTTGTTTCCGAGTCATGGTTGTGTATATGTTTATGTAGTATATTTTCAACATTTAAATACATAATTATATTAAAAATATATCCGTCATCTAGTATCCAAAACACAAGTGCTTAAGCTACTTACTTTGGGCTAGATGATAGGTGTGAGTGTAAAAATATTTATTATTATATCTCCTCCTGGGAGATGGCGTCCGCGTCCCCCCATGGGGGATGTCTGCTGTGGAGAAATCCTCTCAGGGAGTGCTCGATTGCAAGGTTTGAGGACAAGGTCTTCGCCTTCCCCAAAAAGCCCGGTAGATGCTGTAAAGGCCCATCAGCCAACGCTTATATAGGTCCTTCAAAAGAAAAGGTGAAAACCGTATTACGCTCTGTCGTCATTACCACGCGAACTTCACATGTTACTTACTTAATTAAATCTTGTTGATTTCGAATAGCCACTTTTAGCCCACGACTAATACCTTATACGCACTTTATAATAGTACTAATGTAAAGCGAGTGTAACCAGAGTGTGGGCATCAATAAGTAAATACTATGTTGACCTTGAGATAAGGTTATGTGCTGTACCTAACTGCTCGAGGTCTGGCGGAGGCAATATCTACTGTTGTCTTCTTGCGATTGAAAAAAATATAATAAGTTATTATATTTTTCTAGCTGACCCGGCGAACGTTGTTTTGCCCTTATCACCTAGGAGTATAAAAACAGTCTACGACCTATTTATTCTTAGACCTACGAAATATACACAACAAACTTCATAAAAACCCGGTCAAGCCGTTTCGGAGGAGATCGATAACACACTGTGACAACAGATTTTTATGTTGCACTAGCTGACTCGGCAAACGATGGTTTGCCCCCTTTTTTTTGCGGATTGGAATGCATTTACGCACCATACCAGCCTTTGAGTGGGGAGAGTCTGGGGTCCCCCGCGAGGCAATTCACCAGTCTCCCCCCGGGGCCTCCCAGCTTGCACCGGGGTCAGCGCCAAGGAACACTGGACGTCCGGGGGGTGTCCGGAACACTGGACATCCCACCTAGACGGGGTGACTTGTGCAATGCACACACGTAGGGCTAGCCCATGTGTGCAGGCCACACTTGTCGGATCTAAGGAGGACGAACGTGAGCTCGCCTCCTTCGGCCCGTCCGCCTGCGCCGGAGGGGAGCGGCAAGAGGATCATCTTCCCGCTCCCTCTCCGTTGCCTCCTTCTGCGATGTGACAGATTCGCAGAAGGAGGCTGCAGCCTCCCAAATTCTCTCGCTCCCAACCATGGATCTAACCATAGTTGGGAGCGAGAGATACCCGGATACACCGGCGCTGTTTTGCCCCTATTACCAAGGGGTATGTTATAAAATATACCCTAACTCACGACCTATTCTCAAACTTACCAAATACACTATTCGATTTTAATTTCAACATTATATTAATGTTGGAAAAAATATTACAAAGATATATTATAATTAGTACGGTATTAGGCACCTGTCCGGATTGCAGTGGACGCGGGTTCGATTCCCGCATGAAGACCAAAATTTTTCGAACGTTTTCTAACCACCAAAATCTTTACCAAATCTCAAAAAAAATGTATCGGAGGAGTGAAGAAATCCTCTCAGGGAGTGCTCTTTTCGATTTCTTGTCTTTCTCTTTCTTGTTTTTTTTCTCAATTTCAAATTAATTCCTCCATCTAAGTCGCCCTATGTGTTAGTCTTCCGCGTACTGGGTTCGTCATCTCTTTTTACAACATAGTGGTATATAAATTCGACTAAATACAAGTTCATGTTTGAGATTGTGATTTTTCAGATAGGTAATCCTCGGCTTTATCTGATTAAAGATAAAACAAAATAATACACACTCATTACGTTGGTGTTTTCATTTGGAAATTTCCTACTTCAAAAGAGAAAGTTGTTATCGAACAAATAATAAGTAAACAAAATATTAAATTCTAATCAGATCGTGATGCTAAAAATGAAGGATGTTTATTGTGTGTGTGTTTTTAAACGATCTTCTTTTCCCTGACCTGTTCCCAGTCTATCCGGGGTCTGCGCAGTATGTTTCCTCTTCCATTCATATCGGTCAGCCGTCATCAAGCCTGCCACTTTTGATTCGTATCATCCATCACACCGTAAAGGTGCTAGTGATGAATGAATGTATAGAAAAGAGACGGAACTATATTGATATATCTGTGGACAGAACAGACCATGTCGAGAGATCGATGAATGGAGAGAGTGATTGGAAATGGAATGACAATATTCCAAATTCCAATCCATACTGCTCAAGGTTTTGGTTTCGTTTTTTTTTACAGCCTGCCGTATGCCTGACACTAATCCTGTATGGATTTTTTAAACGATAACGGTAACAAATGCTTTCTGAAAAGGTTTGAATATAAAAGTAGGTAGCCTCCTTTTCTGTAACAAAAGGGACGTAATAGTTTGCTTATAATAAAGGGAACAAAAGACTGAGATCCCCTTAACCCGGGTTACTGATCTGGGCTAATTCTATTCTGAATTGACCTAAAATAGATGTCAATAGCCACACGTGTGAAATATTTTAATACGTTTGGAACTCTTATAAAAATGGACAGTAATAAACGTTGCACCATTGAGACAATTTCTACATTAGGTACTTAATAATTCTATTAAAGCCGTGTGGTGACGGCAGAGCAGAATACAACATCTCTCCCGTGGGTGTCGTACAAAGTGACTAATGGTAAAGAAAGCGACGAGTAATGGGCAGCAGCGTTACCTACTCTAATTCCATCTAGCAATAGGCTCGCCACCTATTACATGGGGCCCAACATAGTAGGGGAAACTTGGGTGTTAATACACCTCTGTCTACCCCATCGGGGATAAAAAGGCGTGATTTATTTTATGTAATAGCTATTAAAACTATTGATATCTCACTAGGGTTACTACTGTTCTGTTTATCGCGTGTTAGGTACAGATTAGTCATCGTTAGCTGGAAACTATTTTTTCTTTCTAGACTTGTATAACAGGTTTTGTGTTTGCAATGAAACAAATGTGTATGTGTTTAGAAATTGATTTTTATACTTATTTTATTACAATAATGGGGTTAGGCATGGCCTTGTCTTGGTGGTGAGGCATAATATAATTTTAACAACCCCTACCTTTCATGCAGTGATCTTGGTATATCCAATAGGATATTCCCCGATATACATGGGTTGTAATCTCTGCCTACCTTTTCAGGGAAAAGCACTAGCGTTTTTCAATAAACATAATTGTGAAATTAATTTATAGTAAAATAAGTTAACAAGCAAACGTGCTATCCGCTGTGAATAGGTCCCAGATTCGGATACTGATAGAAGAAATTTTCGTTCAATGATTACTGGCTTTTGTTCTCAAGTCATCGTTATATTTAAGCTGCTTGCTTTGGGCCAGATGACATATATAATATGTAAGAAATGTTTATATTTATTAGTCGGTCGTCATCTAGTTTTCATAACACAAGCGCGTACTAGATGATAGGTGTCATCATCTTCTCTTCATCTGACCTTTTCCCAGTTTATCGGGGTCGCCGCAAATGTTTCCTCTGGCATTCATATCTGTCAGACCTCATCCATCACATCGGAAAGGTGCTAGTGATGAACGAATGTATAGAAAAGTGATAGAAGGGACCATTTTGAGAGACCGATGAGTGGAGATGGATTGGGATGACAACATTCCTACTCATACTGCTCAAGGTTTGGGCTTATAGGTTTTACAGCCGACCGCCCTTCTGACACCGACCTCCTTTGGGAATAGTGGTTGTTGGTGGATGACCGAGTGGTTTAGGCAGCGGCTCGGATTGTGAAAGACGTGGGTTCATGTTCCACAACGGGTCATAATTTTTTGAAGTTTCTCTGACCAATTACTCTATGTAATATTTCTTGTAACTTGTTTGCCTATACTATTATGCTGAGGTGGTAAACTAATATTTTGACATGGTTTTCCATCTTCGAAAAATTATAATAAAAAATGTTGATATAATATCGTCAACGCAGACAATTTCTTTAGTACAAGCAGCACCTGTTTCTATTAAATGAGTATTACACTTTGCGACAGCAGTGGATACGGATGAATATGAGAGAGCGGATATAACCTAGAGAATGGTTAGCAGTTTATTTCGTTTCTTTAGTTCACGACATGATCAGCCTGATCATGAAATACCGAATTCGTAGATATGCTTGCGACACAGTACTATGTAAACTGTAAAGCATATATTATACGGAGTGGCGAAAGCTTTCATCACCAGCCCTTTAATGTACCCACAGCTGGGGCACGGGCCTTCCCTAAGGATGGAATAATATAAGGGAGAATGGGCCATCTACCACGCTGGCCCATTAACGACTGCAGATGCATCTGGGACCAACGGCTTAGCGTGCCTTCCGAAGCACGGAGGAACACGAGAAAATAAATTCACCCATGACACCTGTGACCCATCCAATGACCGGCCTTAGCGAACATTACTTAGTTAACGCAATCGCAGTCCGTGCACGCTATGCACGAGCTCCTCCGACTACTGACTATGGCGTAAGCTTTATAGCTTTTATATTTCGTGCTTTTGTCTTAGCCACCACGTGTGGTGAGTGCAACGGCCTCTTGCTTGAGATTGTACCCGGACGCTGGCAAGTATGCATCACTATCGTATGCGTCGCGTGTACAATTTTCATGTGTTGTGTTGGCTAATTGTGATCACTTACATTGAATTGGAACTCCTTTTTATTTCGCAAAGAAATTTTTGGCCAGATAAAGTTGGAAAACTTTTACACTTGATTCAAGGGAATCGAACTCGCGTCCTCGGCGAGTTGATTTCATTGATTGCATTTCGATTTTTTAAACTTTTTCTATCCAGAAATTTCTTTGTGATATTTTTTCTAGATACGTTAGATCACGGTTTGATTCATGTACATGGAAATGATTAGCTACCTAAGTATTTTGCGAAAGCAACCCTTTAAAGTAGTTATTAGGTATTAGATAGTTGCGGCATCAAAAGATAAGCGTAGCAATGTGACGAACGAAATGCATTGGTGGCTAATGGGGAGACGTGGCGGGGAGCTAGTGACAGTGCATGATATAATAATCCTTTTTGGTTGTGCAATTCTTGATTGCACTTACTTATTTTATTGTAGTTATGTTATTTATATAAAACACCTACTATTGAATTTGTGTTATCGAAATATAGGTACCTCACAATAACAAAAAACCAAGCGAACTGCTTGGTTTTTTGTTTTTGTGAAGTACGAGTATTTTATAGAATAATTGGATATAGTGGAACACAATAATTTAATGACATTGTTTATTAATTCATCAAGCCTCATACCCTGATTGCCATGTCGACCGGTTATGAACTATACGCATTCATTATTACATATTTTGGCTTTTATTTGAAAATGTTTAAAAAAATTATTACTTAGATTATTATTACAAAGAAATATAGGTCAAAAAAAATATCGAAAAATTATAGTATTCCCGCATCTAAGACAATTTTTTTGAAACCATCTGACCTATTTTCATTATCCATTGTAAAAACTACATGGGCCCTAACATAATTAATTAGCGAAACGTGGGTGCTAGTTCACCTCTGCCTACCCCCCTTCGGGGATATAGGCGTGATTTATGTATGTATGTATGTGTTGTAAAAATTTCGGTATAGTCAACGGCGCGCCAGTTTAGTCCGATATATTACATTTTATTAATATATTTCGTGCTTTACGTAATACGTGTTAAGGTTGACAATTGACAATCCACAATCTGACAATTGTTGTTATTGTCTGACGTGCGTATCCCTTCAGTGTTTTATTCACTTATCGCAAGAGTGAAAGGTATCGTAGAGAAAATTTTTATCTGTGTTTATCTATCGCTATATAATATAATAACACTAGATTAGCTTATCAATCAAGAAAGTTCCTTTTTGGAAATTCGCGTTATGCCTACATACATAAATCACGCCCATATCCCCGAAGGGGTAGGCAGAGGCGAATCAACACCCACGTTTCGCCAATTAGCGTCGGCCCCATGTATTAGGTGGCGAGCCTATTGCCATGTATCGGGCACGTCAATCGCAGCATATTGCTAGGTGGTATAAGTGGAACGCTGCTGCCCATTACACATGTCTTAACCCTTAGTCGCCTCGTACGACACCCGCGGGACAGATTGGGGATGGTGACAAATTGTATTCTACTCTGCCGTCACCACACGGCGGGTCATACCCCCGAATACATAAACGCTAATCAAAGCTTCAGTCTTTTGTCAAAATTGACGTTTTCCATACAAATTCTGACAGGTAATGTCCACTTAACTTTTTAAGCGGTGCCCTAAATTTAAGGAGCGTTTCTTTATTCGCGGGTAAGTCATAGCGCGTTATGGGGACAAAGAAATGTTCCAATTTCAATACCTAAGCCAAGTGGAGCGTTGACTCCTTATCTGGGCTTTATCATCTCTAAACGCGTCGGTTGTGAGTAGCGTACATACAGCGTTATATTATTGCTGTTTGCTAATCAGTGGGATTTGTTTTCATTCACATTTAATTTTTCGCGAAACGCACACAGGCATAATGTGCAACCACTATAAAAAACTTGTAAATTTCAATAATAGTTAGTAGTCTATAATATGCGACTTTACACAAACACTCCACTTCAGGGGGCCTACCGCCTAACTCGATTGCTAAAGCAAAAGCTATAGTTTATGACGTCATGCTGTCATTTCGGACAAAATGTACCTAAACTATTAGCGATAGCTTTGAACGAATGATCACCGAATGATTTTGTATGAATTTGGTACAAAATCCGTGCCGCCTAAAAATTCAGGATGGCTGCTATAGCCGTAAGCAGTGCATTGCAATATAGCTATCATCAGCAATCGAGTTAGGCGGTAGGCCCCCAGGTGACTACATAATTATGCATCGTACATACCTACAAAATACATTATAAGTAACGCCTGTTTATCCCCGACGTAGGCATACGTGAAATATTATCGCCAATTATTTAGATCCCATGTAATACTAAGCCTATTTGCCTATTGGTATTGCCGTGTGGTGACGGCAGAGTAGAATATAATTGTCACCACCCCAAATATCTCCTGTGGGTGTCGTACAAGGCGACTAAGGATAAATCAGTGATGAGGAATGGGCAGCAGCGTTCCTCTTATACCATCTAGCTATGTACCTACTGCGACTTTTGTGCCCGATAAATGGCTCGCCACCTATTACATGGGACCTAACATAACTGGCGAAACGTGGGTGCTAGTTCACCTCTGCCTACCCCTTCGGGGATATAGGCGTGATTTATGTATGTATGTATTTGCCCATTGCCCTCCAATGGGGACGTTAATCGCAGTTTATTGATAGGTGGTAAAGAGTATCGCTGGTGCTCATCGCTGTCTTGACCGTACATGCTATGCTATTGGTGTACCTACCTATCTAACTGCCGCACTCAGAGACGTCAATTAACTTACACGACTAGGAAATGTGTCATGCAGTAGAATTGAATTGTTTCACGGGCTGTATGACATATGGCAACATTTTTACTAACCCTAATCTGTCAGCTGTCAAATTGTTTATTTTTGGTGCTGCCAACACTTTACTGCATTAATTGTAGCAAATTCAAATATTGCGTTTATTGAGGAGCTCGCTAGCGCAGAGGCATAGCGCGCTCTGTTTGCGATTGCGAAAACTAAGTAATTCACTAAGGCCGGTCATTGGATGGGTGACCAAAATTTATTATCTCGAGTTGCTTCGTGCTTCGGAAGGCACGTTAAGCCGTTTGTCCCTGCTGCATCTGCAGTCGTTAACCCACCAAACCGCACTGGGCCACCGTGGTCGGCTATGGCCCAATCTTCCTATATTCTTCTATCCATAGGGAAGGCCCGTGCCCCAGCAGTGCGGACATTTAGCGCTTCTGCACACGATGCCGCCACCGCGCCGCTCCCGCGCCCTCAAACCATAATTTTACCGATCCACTATACTGTTGTTAGTAATACATTGCTAGTTAGTTACGTGCAATCTTCGTAATGTGATAATGATCATAATGGATCGTTGGTGCTCTTACATACATACATACATACATAAATCACGCCTATATCCCCGAAGGGCCAGGCAGAGGTGAACAAGCACCCACGATTCGCCAACTATGTCAAGTCCCATGTAATTGGCGGAGAGCCTATTACCATTAATCGGGCACAAAAGTCGCAGTACATTGCTAGGTGGTTTAAGAGGAACGCTGCTGCCCATTCCTCATCACTGATATATCCTTAGTCGCCTTGTACGACGCCCACGGGAGAGATTTGGGGAGGTGACAATTGTATTCTACTCTGCCGTCACCGCGGCCGGTTGGTGCTCTTCACTGTATTTATTTACTCTGGACCTAATCCCAGTGGTGTTTCGGTGCAGGCCGCGGAGGCTCGCGGCACGAGTGACCAGTGGTAGCGGGAGGCGGTGATGCAGCGAGACCGCGCGGGCGGCGCCCCGCTCCCGCAGCACCCCGCCGGCCCCGCGCTCCGCCTGTACCGCTCGCACGCGTACGGCGACATCGATGACCAGGTGAGGGTTGCTTGCTAAACTGACCCCCGGGTACAGAAACGCTTATCAAATTTGGGGCACTGCTGTCAGAATTTGTATGGAAAAACGTCAATTTTGACAACATTTAAATGTTAAGCAAGAGTCAAACTTTGATTAGCGTTTCTGTATTCGGGGGTAATTGGTTCGAAGTGAAACAGATGAGATTGTTTTCTTTGTGTCACACCTGCCCGGCCCGGCTAGCACGATCACCGAAAAACGATATGATAAAGCCATTTATCGCTTTGAACTGACAAAACTGCTTAGATTTTTGGATGGTCAAAGCGATAAATGGCTTTATCGATATCGTGTTTCGGTGGTCTTGCTAGCCGGGCTGACCATAAAGTGGACTGTTCCACCCGCTACGCGTACGGAAAATCCCATTTCCTGGTCAGGGGGTGACATAAAACAATACTATACTTACCGCGAGCAATAAAAAAGGAAGCCTCAGATCGCATATTTATCGCCCTCGCCATCGATTCGGGCATCGAATACTTGTCATTCTTTGTTTTATCGCCCCTTAGTACCTATATATATTTTTTTTTCTCTCTAACATTTTTACCAACATTTCAATCGAGTAATAATTGGACGTAGTTACGCAGACAAGATACAAACCAAACTACATAGTTGGTTTTTCTATTGTTGTTAATAAATAAATATCTACACACAGGCAGAGGTGAATTGACACCAAATTTTCGCCAATTACCTCTGCATTAATTACTTCTTCATTGTGATGATTTATTGTAGTATGGGCTAGACATTGATTCAAAACGTGTATCCCACAGATCCCCGCGTCGGTGATAAGCAGCGTGGGCACAGTGAGCCTGTCCCAGTCGACCACCCACCCCACGCCCAACATCACGATGGCCAACCCCACCAACCTGGGCACCGGGGGCGGGCCCGCACCCCAACCCCAAACCACTCAGGCGCCCGTTAGGAACCTCCCGAAGAAGAGGAAGTTTGACCCTTCGGAGTTGGAGGAGATTGAGCGGAACTGCATGGCTACAATCACTATCAGCGCCCCCATGCCTAGCGAGTACCAGCCCAGCGTTCTGCCAGTGCAGCTCTCCCTACCCACCCAACCCACTCAACCGTCGCCAATAGTCCAACACACCGAGACCAAATACCACATCCAGTACCCAAACATTGATCTCTCAGAGTGGCGCGATCACAGGGTACTCGCGAAGCAGCGTCAAGTCTACATACCGGGTGTGATCCGACAAGCGGACGGCAGCAAAGTGGTGGTAGAGTTGGACGGTCAGGAGAACGACCCAGTGGAGTACGGGGACATATTCGGCAGGAATAAATACGACGTGATCAGCGATGCCAGCCCGCAGATGAGCCACCTGGAAGTGGGGTCACAGTGCGTGGTGAGGGCCCCGGAGCTGTGTCGCGAGAGTGTGCAGAACGTGTTCGTCGAGGGCGCCGTCTGTGAGATACTGCAGACGACGCCGCGGAGGATCAGGGTCAAGGTGAGATGGTTGCAAGCTCTTCTTATATCTTATGAGTTGCGGTGGCATGCGCGCTTGGCGTTCTTGCCTAGTATACAGCAATGTCTAAAGTTTAATTTTTCTTCAATTTTACATTAAAATATGGATGAGCGCAGTGGCATAGCGCGCATGGCCTGCGATTGCGTAAACTCAGCATGTCGCTAAGGCTGGTCATTGGACGGGTGACCCAAATTTATTATCTCGAGTTCCACCGCGCTTCGGAAGGCACGTTAAGCTGTTGGTCCCGAATGCATCAGCAGTCGTTTATATCCACCAACGGGGGTGGGTTACGGCCCAATCTCCCTATGTTCTTCCATCCATTAGCCCCGCCACCTGTTGCATGGGACCGAACATAATTGGCGAAACGTGGGTGTTAATTCCCCTCTGCCTACCCCTTCGCGGATATAGGCGTGTGTCACCATCCCTAGTGTTATGTGCTAACTGTCATCGACCTGCAGGTGTCGGGCGACAGCTGCGGCGAGGCGGTGGAGGCGAAGCGCGCCGACATCCGGCTGCTGCAGCCGCCGTGGGCGGACGAGCTGGAGGACCTGGGCGCGCCCGCCGCGCCCGCGCACGCGCACGCGCCGAGGGTGCACCAGCCGGCGCAGCACCAGGTGAACGCTTTGTTTATTTGTTTCAACTACACAAGTTGTACGTGCAACTGGACCCTAACCCTTAATAGTGTACATAACATGCATAGACATTGAAAATAATTATTAAAATACTACATGCATACATACATAAATCACGCCTATATCCCCGATTATGTTAGGTCCCATGTAATAGGTGGCGAGCGTATTGCCATTTATCGGGCACAAAAGTCGCAGTACTATTGCTGGCTGGTATAAGAGGAACGCTGCTGCCCATTCCTCATCACTGATTTATCCTTAGTCGCCTTGTACGACACCCACGGGAGAGATTTGCGGTGGTGACAATTGTATTCTACTCTGCCGTTACCACTCGGCGGTATTAAAAAACATACTAATATTATAAAAATTGTGATTATTAAACAATTTTAGTAGTTTGCTATTGCGGATGATATAGAAGATTTTTTAAAGGTGTATTAGGCCGTGTGGTGACGGCGGAGCAGAATACAGCTGTCACCGCACCCCAAATCTGTCCCGCGGGTGTAGTACAAGGCGATAGATTGCAATAGGCTCGCCACATAGAACCTGTTGCCATCTATCGGGCACTTATTCGCAGTACATTGCTGGGTGGTATAAGAGGAACGCTGCTGCCTATTCGTTATCACTGTTTTAATTTAACCCTTGTTAACGATTACACGGGATCTGACATAATTGGCGAAAAGTGGGTGTGTAAGTGAAAACGCGTTGTTGCCAATAAGGCATCGAACAATATTTCATAAAGTATTTTAAATTAATCTTCATGGATTAATGCCCACAAATGACGAAACGCTGCCCACTGTGAATAGTGTTTCAGTACAGATTAAAAATATTGTAAATAACAAAATTTTATTTAATGTACCTATATTTCTTTTATCTAAAGTACATTTTGGATTAGAAAAAGAATTTCGAAAAATTATGATCTTGAGGCGGGAATCGAACCCGCGTCCGCTGCTATCCGGGCAGGTGCCTGGCCGCTCGGCCACCCAAGACACTTTCTAACCCCAAATTCTTTGTACTAATTTTTCTAACATTTATATAATGTTAAAATTAAAATCGAATAGTTTACATTTTGGATTTTAATCTGGTTACTGTCCGATCCCTTACTGTCCTTCACCAATCGGTTTTTAACGAAGTTTTCGCTACTTTCAGTAACTGAACTCCCAATTTTAGGTAGCTCAATTAAATATTTCAGCTAATATCGTCTACTGAAAAAAAAAACATCACGATCACGCCTTTCCTTATAATCGACCAATAATTTTTATCTTGTAAGCGAATTAGTCGATGCGTATCGACAAATACAATGGGAGATGTGTTATATGTGCCAGTTACGGCAGTTGCGTCACTACGGCCAGTGATCTGCGACTGACTCTCGGTGCTTAGAGCAAGGGTCTTGCCCTGATCCCCACCTGGGTGCATTTGTTGATTTGAATTTGAAAACGTAATATAGCGAACTATTTATTGCTTAAGTAGAAACTTTGAAATAAATTATCAAAAAGTAGTCAAGTAAAAGTATCAAAATCACATTGTTTAACTATCCTACACACGTTCTAACGATCAGAGTGTTGCTACAGTAAAAAAACGCTTCATCTTTCGTTGGCCAGACTCTAACAGCATATATTTAATGTAGTTAAAAATTAGTTGTTTATTTATTTATTTCTTAGTTGGCACACTAATTTTTATGTATTTACAATTTGTCTATTGCCAAGGTTGCCTGGAAGAGATTGCTAACAGCAATAAGGCCGCCTATTGTCCAAACATGTCTATTGCTCTTTGTTCTTTTTAATAATTTCCTTTACCGTGTGCACAATAAAGAATATTTGTTTGGTTATTATTATAGTATTCCGACAATTTGTGATAAGATAGTCAGCCTCTGTGGTTGAGGGTTCCAGATGAAGCTCGAATCCATCTTGGGCCATTATCGTCACTTACCGTCAGGCGAGATGAAGGCCAAGAGCTGTCTAGCTTAAAAAAATATATTGATGATCGTACAAAATTTGAAATCATTACTCGTCCCGTAAAGGTAACAAAGACAGGTGTGCCGTCGGCCGCAGGGCTAGATTAAGAGGCGTGGGACTACAAGGGCGTGCCATACAACCTTGATGCGAAACGACACACTAACCCCCGAATACAGAAACGCTACTCAAATTTGGGACACTGCTTAAAACGTTACGTGGACATTACCTGTCAGAATTTGTATGGAAAAACGTCGATTTTGACAACATTTAAATGTTAAGCAAGAGTCAAGCTTTGATTGGCGTTTCTGTATTCGGGGGTATGGTTATTACATTTGACGAGCCTACTACAGTAAGGCAACTGAGACGTGATAAAGAATGTAAACAATGTTGATGAGTCTTTTATTATAAAATATTAAAATAAAAAATATAAAAAAAAAAGTATCGTGTGGTGACGGCAGAGTAGAATACAATTGTCACCACCCCAAATCTCTCCCGTGGGTGTCATACAAGGCGACTAAATCAGTGATGAGTAATGGGCAGCAGCGTTCCTCTTATACCTACCAGCTAGCAAAGTACTGCGACTTTTGTGCCCGATAAAAGGCAATAGGCTCGCCACCTATTACATGGGATATAGCATAATTGGCGAAGCGTGGGTGCTAGTTCACCTCTGCATATACCCCTTGGGGATATAGGCGTGATTTATGTATGTGAAATAAAAATAATTATAATACCTTTTTCTCAAAGTAGCTAATCATTTTGATTTTCTAAAATGGATGATGTATTTTAAAATACAACTTTGTTATTTTTAAATGCATTTCGTCGATGAAGAGGCATATCAAAACTGTTTACATTTTTTATCTCGTTATAATGGCTAGAGTATATCCAGCGGCTACGCCTACACTAAGTCGCCTTTATCGCGAATCTCTCGGTAACATTATATTTTTAAACTTCATCATCCTCTAGCTCTTATCCCATTAATTTCATACGGGGTTGGCGCAGTGTTTTTTTTTTATTTACTCCTTTTTCGGTGCTATTTCCTAATTCACTCCACTCACTTTCATGACTAGACCATCATATTTCTAGTTCATCTGCTTAGACCCTGTTCAGAAGCACGCCCGAGTGAGACGCGTTTCGTTATACATTGCTCGCCGTTAAGCGGCATTCACAAAATAGTGCAGCACACTAGTGGCGTTGTACACGAAAACGCAGAAGAATTCGCGCGTAAATCGCCTCATCTGGGCAGGGTCTTAGGGAAGTGTGATATTTGGTTCTGATGATTCCCACGATTTTTCTGTTTTCTCGAAATCTCCTTTTTGGGCTTAACTTTCTTCTAGTTCTTTTTATGTTAGACAGGGAAGCTCTTGTCCTTTGTCTTCATCTGGAATCGAGCTTCACCTGGAACCCTCAACCACAGATGGGCTGGCTCATCTCATCTTCATAGGCTAATGTTGATTCCCCTAGGTAATTAAGAACAAATTAACGTTTACAAGATCAGCTATATTAATTATAGTGCCTAAAGAATTAGAGATTGTATTGTTGGCAAAAATGAGAACATTTAAGTAGTTTGTGTGGCGTGGCTGCTTTCTGCATAATCTGCCACCTTTATGCTTCTTCGACGGCCGCCTTGGTCGAATGCTCAGATCGCTGGGTATTGGCCAAGAGGTCCCGGGTTCGAGTCCTGGTAGGGGCAAACTTTGTGATGACCACAAATGTTTGTTCCCGAGTCATGGTTGTGTATATGTTTATGTTGTATATTTTCAACTTTTATATACATAATTATATTAAAAATATATCCGTCATCTAGTATCCATAACACAAGTGCTTAGGCTACTTACTTTGGGCTAGATGATAGGTGTGAGTGTAAAAATATTTATTTATTTATTATTATTATCTTTGTTTGGTCCGTTTAGACCTAGCATCAATGGTTTGTGGCGAATCGCTCGTTGGTCTTATAGTTGTAGGCTAATTTTAATACCCCTAATTAAGAATTAAGGACAAAACAACGTTCAGCTCAGCTAGTAAAGAATTAGAGATTGTGTTGTTGTCGAAAATGGAACATTAAAGTAGTTGGTTCGTCGTGGCTCCTTTCTGCATAACTGCGTCCAGTTTTCCGCTACCTTTATCCTCGTTTGGTCCATTTAGACCTAGCATCAATGGTTTGCGATGAATTGCTCGTTGGCAACCGCATAAATTATGCCATCGTCGCATAGCAACCTTCGGTCGGGTGATTGCGTTTTAAGGTTATAAATAATATTCCACGAATTGCCGCGTTTTGGCGTTATTTAGGCAAGATAAGCCTAGTATTGTCGTTGCAAAGTCACTCTTTATTCTGAGTCAACAAAATTAATTACAAAAAATTTAATTACAGAAATAAATTAGTTAGAAAAATTTCGAAATTATAGTCTTGGTGTCGAAACCGCATTGATTTTTTTTTTAATTCGCTTGAGGAAGTTGATACAAAATCGCCTCATATTTATAATAAAATTATCTGTTTGAACTCGCACCACGCTAAAACTTTTTAGCAGATTTTATTGGTAATATAAATGCAAAAAGGCGCGATTTATGTATGTATGTATGTAAATGCAATTTCTGACATAAATTTAACGACAGTTAAATGTGTAGAATACATATTATTGACAATTATTATTATGTATTGCGTAACTTGTCAGTCATTTTCATCGTTCCATTATTAACTGCATCGTTGTCATGGTAACGAGATACTCGCATTATTATTGTAACAAACAAAGGCGTCTCCTCTTGCGGCAACAAAACAAACAATACGGAGAACTATGATTTTCCTGGTTTTAGGGGTTTTCATGCATCACGTGGATATGTCCTTTGAACTTATAGTTGGCAAACGAATCTAGTGAAATTCCAATACAACTACATATATAGGTTACATTTTTAATTTTAATTAAGTGAAAATTCCTAATATCTTTTTATTAATATTCAGAATTGGAATATTCATTGAGGATGATAGGTAGCGTTGTCGTACACCTTTCCAGTTATTTATAAAACTCTTAAGTTTATATAATATACACACGCAGCCTTTTACACTAGAGCTAGATAGCCAGGGGGCGCGGGAGGGAAAAGTCTTACTACAACACTCAGAGACGTCAATTAACTTTAATGAGTATTTAATGTCAAACAATTTCATTCAGATACGTCAATTAACTTTAATGAGCACTTAATGTCAAACAATTTCATTTAAATCTAGACCACATACCCGGCAAGAATAGCGACTATAAAATTTTGAATTGTCTTTTTTTGACATTAAGGACCTACTTATTAACGTTATATTGCCGAACTCAGTATTTAACGTCAAAAAATGACAATTCAAAACTAGTCGCTATTTTTGCCGGGTCTATGGTCTTGATTTAAATGAAGATTTTTGACATTAAATACTCATTAAAGTTAATTGACGTCTTTGAGTGCGGCAGATAGTCCGACAAGTTCGTGCGCGACCCTCGTGCGGTATGAGGGGCGGCGGCGGGGACGTAGCCACAGTAGATGCTAGCGGGGGCGGGCGAGGTGGAGAGGAGCTAGTTTTCCCTCCTCCCCGCATCACCCACCCCCGCCAATATCCAGAGCGCCCCGTCCCCGCCACCGCCCCTGATAACGCAGGAAGGTCGCGCACGTAGTTGTTTTTTTTTTTAAATATTTTTACACTCACCTGTCATCTAGCCCAAAGTAAGTAGCCTAAGCACTTGTATTAGGGATACTAGATGACAGACATATTTTTAATATAATTATGTATATAAATGTTGAAAATATACTACATAAACATATACACAACCATGACTCGGGAACAAACATTTGTGGTCATCACAAAGTTTGCCCCTACCAGGACTCGAACCCGGGACCTCTTGGCCAATACCCAGCAATCTGAGCATTTGACCAAGGCGGCCGTCAGAATATTATTGACGTCTCTGGGTGCGGCAGTTAAGGAAAAAAAAGTAGCCTAAGCACTTGTGTTAGGGATACTAGATGACAGACATATTTTTAATATAATTATGTATATAAATGTTGAAAATATACTACATAAACATATACACAACCATGACTCGGGAACAAACATTTGTGGTCATCACAAAGTTTGCCCCTACCAGGACTCGAACCCGGGACCTCTTGGCCAATACCCAGCAATCTGAGCATTTGACCAAGGCGGCCGTCAGAATATTATTGACGTCTCTGGGTGCGGCAGTTAAGGAAAAAAACAACGGCTGCAATCTAAAAAGGAATTTTAACTGGAGCAGCCGTTTCAGATGAGCATCGACAACTTCTTCACGTCCTCGCCGCTGCCCAACACCATGGTGACCGTGGGCGCGCTGTCCAACGGCTCCATCGACGACTTGCGCAAGCGGCCCTTCGACGACTACTGCGAGAGCGACGACGACTTGCGCAGGGAGGACATCATGTTCCCCACTGAGCCTCATATTGGTATGTGCTGTAATTCTGCTGTAATTCTGCTAATTGTGCTGTAGTCAGGCAGGCGGCTGGCTGTAAAACCTAAGCCATAACCTTGATCAGTATGGATTGGAATGTTGTCATTCCAATCACTCTCTCCGTTCATCGGTCTCACGACATGGTCCGTTCCGTCTCTTTTCTATACATTCATTCATCACTAGCACCTTTACGGTGTGATGGATGATATTAAACAAAAAGGACTGGATGGCTTGATGACGTCTGACCGACATTAATGGCAGAGGAAACATACCGCGCCTACCCCAGATAGACTGGGAACAGGGCAAGGAGAAGAAGTTCACACATTCAGTAGAATTTATTATGTGAAATTAGACCGAAAATTAAAACAACCATCATTCATCACCCTGCTCATGTCCCATCCTATTTGGAGTCGGCGCAGTATGTACTCTTTCTCCACTCTCTGCTGTCACTCGACTTATACATTTTTTCGTTCTGTAATTTAGAAATAAAGAAATATTTTTCCAAGTTGCAATAGGAAAATATAGACAATTGGTATTTTCGTTTTAATGTTTTTAATTGGTGTTATATCATAGTTAAATAATTACATTAAAAAATATATTTTTATTAATTTTGTGAAATATTCGTTGTTTCTTCTAATTTATGTAATATTGTAGTTAACGGGCAATATTAACTTTACAGACTGTAGCAACAGCAAGCGGAGCAGTTTGCAAAGCAGAGGCAGCACCTCGAGCCTGCTGGAAGGCAGCCTCACCCCTAGATCTCAACCGCCTACTCCTAGGTACGTAGTTATACTCTTACCGGGTGAGAAAAAAAGACTTATAACAGATTACTACTCGGTTATTAAAATATCTGTAGACCTGGCAAATTTTACCGAAAGGAAACATACCTTTATTTTCAAAAATTATATAGACTGCATTTAAAAATTTATGAAAAATCACTTGCTTGAATCGTACTGGTGAAATGTGAAAATAAATTACATTCTGTATTTTATGATACCCAACCGAAAGAGTAATTAAATCTTTCCTATAACTTCAGCCAGTGCGTTGGGACAATTTATGTTAACAAAACGTTTGTAAGCGTTTACGAAAATTATGCTGTAATGACTATTTATTATAAAGTATTTATTATAAATGCATGCAAATCGCGATTTACATTACTCAATCATAAGTAACAAAAACAAAATTTCGGTTAAGCCATGTCGCTTCTTGAATATAAAAGAGACAAAATCAAAAACACTTTTCTTCCAAAATTAGGTCTTAATGCCTTACATTTTGAATACACAATGTTCCGAAGTATTTTTTGAATGTACCTTTTTTCATGAATGAGTTACAGGCACACACGGTGTACACGTTGTTTATCATGACTGTGTTTTATTATAAGCCTTATTTACTAGAAGTAAACTTAGTAGGAGCTGTGCGTTCGCCGGCTGGTTGAGCGATGAGTCATTTTATTACTGAATGTCCTGGTTGAGTCATTGAAACGTATCAATATTGGGAGGTTTGTTTAAAATTGGCGTAGTTTATAATGTTGAATGGGCCGGCACAATATTATGTGATACACGACTTGGTTACACTGTGGTACTATTACACATAGAAACAAATATTATCCCTAAGGGTGAATTAACACCCACGTTTCGCTAATAATGTTAGGTGTCCATGTAATAAGGGCGAGCCTATTGCCATTTATTGGCACGCTTGGTGTTGTAACATAAATGCCTGCTGCCTGATAAGCATAATTATATGCTTACTAGTCAGCAGGCAAATTGTACTGTATGGATATGCGTTTTTGAATGAAATAAATATTTTTTATTTTGATTTTGAAATGCGTCTATGTTAGGATTTCATAATGTTTTTTTCATTCTAAGACCCTATGTTTCTTAGAGAAAATTTATCGGTAACATCGACTGCATCGGTTAGTGAAATAAAATAGTGAGTGTTTATTTTTTGATTATTTAGTTGGTTCGATTTCCGGTTCGGGTAATCTTTTTGAGAATTCTGAGATTGCAGTTATGATTCTTTCTAAAAATAAAGAAATGTTTTCTTTCAATAAATTGAGTTATTTTAAAGAATTAAGGTACTTTCCCTTCAGCCTGGCTAGATGACCACCGAAACACGATATGATATAGCCATTTATCGCGTTGAACTTACAAAATCATTGAATTTTTGACAGCTCAAAGCGATAAATGGCTATATCTTTATAAAAATTTCCACATAGGCTTAGATTTTGGTGGTTAGAAAAAGAATTTCGAAAAATTATGATCTTGAGCCGGGAATCGAACCCGCGTCCGCTGCTATCCGGGCAGGTGCCTGACCGCTCGGCCACCCAATACACTAATTAACTTGCCGAAATTCTTCTAACCTTTACACTTCTCGTTGTAAGCCAACGGGTACCCTCGCAATGTGGAAATGAATTTCAAACATTCCAAAGCAGATGTTTTTACAAATACCGTGCGTTCGGTTAAGCTTGGGTTTGCTTTATAAACTAATCGATTTTAATTTTAACATTATATAAATGTTTGAAAAATTAGTACAAAGATTTTGGTGGTTAGAAATGTTAACATTTATATAATGTTAAAATTAAAATCGAATAGCACATAAGAATTACACATAGGCTTATTCAATAATTTAATTTGATTTTTGTAAGTTCAACGCGTTAAATGGCTATATCATATCGTGTTTCGGTGGTCATGCAGCCGGGCTGGGCGCATTTTTTATTTCCACACTGTATAAATAATTAATGTGTACTGAACTGTGCGCGACAGATCTCAAGCGGCCACCCCGCACAAGTACAAGAAGGGCGACGTGGTCTCCACGCCGACGGGCATCCGCAAGAAGTTCAACGGCAAGCAGTGGCGGCGGCTCTGCTCCAAGGACGGCTGCACCAAGGAGAGCCAGCGGCGCGGCTTCTGTTCCAGGCACCTGTCGTTGCGCGGCGTGCCCAGGTCGTCCAACGCGAACACGCCGCTCGCGCACGCCGCTGCGCACACGCCGCACCAAAGGTACGCGTGTAATGACACTGCTGGAGTAAGGTACACACACTGACATTGTGACAATGCTGGACCAATGCACACACTGTCACTGTGACACTGCTAGACCAACGCACACACTGCCACTTTTAGGCCAACGTACGTACTGACATTGTGGCACTGCTAGACCAACGCACACACTACCAATGTCACACTGCTGAACTCGCACACTTACATTGTCCTACTGATGGACAAACGCACACATTGACGTTGCTGCGTTACTAAAACAACTACAAACACACGCACGCACGCACTAACATTGCCGCGATCGTCTAATGCGAACATGCCGCTCGCGGACACGCCGCACCAAAGGTACGATGTCGTACACTAACATTGCTGGAGTAAACACTGCCTTTGGCCCGAAGCTGGACTGGCAATACCACTGTCACTGCTAGACCAACGTTCGTTCTGACATTGTGACACTACTAGACTAACGCACACCGCAACATTGGCTCCGCTGATAGACTAACGTACACATTGACACGCTTGGACTAACATACACATGCACATTGACCCGATGGTGCAACAACGCAAGCACTAACATTGTCCCGCTGCTGGACTTACGGACACACTAAAATGGCCCTGCTGCTAGACTAACACAGACACTAAAATGTGACATTTTTAACGATCCGAAACACCATCACCATCACCGGCTCTTTAATTCGCTACTGTTGGGGGCAGGCCTTCCCTATGGATGAAAGATTACATGGCGAGAATCTGCTTGACCGTCTCGGAACCCCATTAGTCTATCAACGCAGCCAGTGTTAATTTTACTTTACGCAGTCGCAATCATAGCGCGCTATGCCACCGCGTCAGCGAGCCCCTCCCACCGCCACTAGATAAAACGGTGACTGTCACACGCTCTTGTTCCAGAAGCAGTAGCAAGTCGCTGTCGTCGAGCGGCACCGGCGTGGAGGGCGACGAGACCTCGCGCGAGTCGGACACCACGCCGCCGCACTACCGGGTCACCGGCCGGTTCGACCCGGACGAGACCGAGGCGGCCAACATGCTGGGTCAGTACTTTTTTTTTTTAGTTTTAAATTCTCCCTATATTTTAGGGAAGGCAAAGGGTCTAGCCCATACAGCCAAGTCTTCAGTGTATATTTTATCTATAGTCTTATGAAATAATGAGTAGGTGAAATGTATGAATAAAATGAATTTTACGTTAAAATATGGGTGCCACATATTTTAACGCATCTATGGAGTGCTTGGAGCGAATTTAATGGTAACAGAGTTCATGATGGTGCCTGATGAAGTGGGCAAAACCACTTTTCAAGTGGTTTTCACCACAACATCAAACACATCATAAGACTTGTTTTCAATGATTCTGTATAATCGCACATCAACACGGATGCTTGTGCATCAAAATAACACCACTTTCACTGCACAAAATCCACTCTGTAACAATTTTTGAATTAGTGAAAATAAATCCACCACGAAACGCGCCAAACACTCTTTTTTATTTTTTTATTTCTCCCTTTAATTTAGGGAAGGCAAAGGGTCTAGCCTATACAGCCATGTCTTTAGTGTATATTTTATCTGTAGTAATATGAGATAATGAGTGGGTGAAATGTATGAATGAAATGAATTTTACGTTAAAATATGAGTGTCACATATTTTTTCACAGTTCTTCCGTACGGTAAAATGTCAAAATCCAACGGTTAAATAATAATCGCCTGTTGAAGTGCTGGTGAAATCCAACCTTAGCAACTACTGCTCCCGGGAATGACGTTCCTCGTGACACTGATTGCAGTGTTGAAATCGGAACGCACGTTTCCAAATGGCAGCGCAAGCCGATAGTTATGTAACAGTAAGCAGTGTGCCTCGCGATGCCCGCAGTGTCGCTGGGCAGCTCGCGGTCGGGCAGCCCGGGCGCTTCGCCCGTGGGCGGGGGCGCGTCCCCCGGCCTCCGCAACAACGTGTTCGTGCCCATCTCGTCGCCGCAGCCGCAGCCGCCGCACGGGCCCGCCGTCTACCACCATCTCATCAGGTAGCTGGAGAACTGATATATGCTAGTTTAGTCTTGTTGCCTACCCTTTTTTTTGTAAATTTCCCTATATTTTAGGGCAGGCAAAGGGTCTAGCCCATTCAGCCATGTCTTTAGTGTATATTTTATCTGTAGTCTTATGAAATAATGAGTGGATGTAAAGTTTGAATTAAATGAATTTAACGTTAAAATATGGGTATCACACATTTTAACGCATCTAGGAAGTGCTTGGAGCGAATTTAATGGTAACAGAGTTCATGACGGAGGCACAAAACTACTTTTTATAGTGGTCTCTACCACAACATCAAACACGTCACAAGACTACAATGACAGACAAGACATGACTTTGACTTCAAAATAACACCGTCACTTGCACTTTCATTTTTGAAATATTGAAAATAAATCCGACTGACACCACGTAACGCGCAAACAATTCCCTTTTTTTTAAATGGTAGAAAACGACGATGAGGCCTTGCCAAGGCCTGAAACCTAACAGAAATATTTTACCAATATATCCTTGAAGACTGTATTTAGATGATTTTGTGTGTGTGGTTGCCATTTTTATGTAATAATTATACATTACTAGCTGATCTAGAAAACGTCGTTCTGTCCTCACCACTTAGGGGTATAAAAAATAACCCACAATTTATCCTCAGACCTGCTGAATATACACAAAAAATATTATTTCATAAAAATCGGTCAAGCTGTTTCGGAAGAATTTCTTAACAAACACTGTGACACGAGATTTTTATATTAGATTATTCGGGCCCGATTCCCCTCCGTTATCTAGTTTCTACAAAGTACGCGCTTTGGTTACTTACTTTGAATAAATGTTAACGTAAGAAATGTTCAATTTATTTATTGAATATTCGCATGCGTTGCAAATTACCGTTTAATTAAGGTAACAAAAAATAAAGATCCTTACACCGTTCGTTTCAGACCGGAACTCGTCCGACCAGGCAGAGTCAGTTCTCCAGTGGGCGGGGTGGCCACCAGCGTCATCAGGGTATCTCCGGCGCCGACTTATTATCAGGTTTGCTGCTCTCTGGTCATTTGTAACGCAAGTCCCACGAAGAAATGCCTATGGTCATTCGTAACGCAAGTCCCACGAAGAAATGCCTATGGTCATTCGTAACGCAAGTCCCACGAAGAAATGCCTATGGTCATTCGTAACGCAAGTCCCACGAAGAAATGCCTATGGTCATTCGTAACGCAAGTCCCACGTAGAAATGGCTATGGTCATTTGTAACGCAAGTCCCATTTAGAAATGATTATGGTCATTTGTAACGCAAGTCCCACGAAGAAATAAATATGGTTATTCGAAACGGAAGTCCCTCGGAAGAAATTACTGTGGTCGTTCGTAACGTAAGTCCCATATAGAAATGACTCTTTGGACATCATCATCATCACCAGCCTTATAGTCCCTACTGCTGGGGCACAGGGCTTCCTATTGATGAAAGATTAAGGAGGGAATGGACCATAATCCACCACGCATCAATCCACCAAGCAGCAAATACAGTCCAGACCAACGGCTTAACGTGCCTTCCAAATCACGCATGAATTCGGGACAATAATTTCCGGTCACCCATCTAATGATGGGCCTTAGCGAACATTGCTTAGTTTACGCAATCTTAGCCACTGAGCTATCGAGTTCCAAAGTCAGTAACATATTTAAACAGCTCTTATTGCAAACAGGTCTTAAATCCTATTATGTAATAAAGATAGCGAAACCTATTAATGTCATGACGACCTCCTTTCTGTGACAGGTGCCGGACAACCGCAACGGCCACTCGAACATCCACCTGAGCACCCAGGGCAGCATCATCGGCATCCAGGCGCCCGGCCTCAACATCCAGAGCTCCATCCAAAGCAGCTTAACCGCGCCGACCAGCTTACAATCCAGCCTCACGCTGCCGTCGAGCATATCGCTCAACTTAAACACCCAGAGCTTGCAAGCGAGCATAGCGAGCATTCGGAGCGCTAACGAGCTACCACACAACCTGGTTGTCCACAGAACAGTGCCTTCGAATGGAATAGACATAGACGTCTACAGGCAGCCTGTACACTTGAGGAACGGCATGCACGAGTACAGGAGAGATGGCAATGCCAGCCCCCCAGTCAGTAAACATGAGAATTTTTTAAGTAGAAGAGCCTCGGAGTATGAGGAGGAGGACGCCGTCCATCGGAGCGTGATCGACCGACCGCCGGAGTTGTCCGAGGCTCGAGTGATGGAAGATAACAAGAGAATAGGTGAGTGGGCTCTTTCTCTTATTTTCTCACGTAAGTAGCGTGGGGACTGTAATAGTTATTTGTTGTACATGAGTGCAAAGTTGATTTTGATGACCGAGCGAGCGAAGGATCCAAACAAGAATCCTGAGCGTTAGCGAGGGAATCAAAAGAGCACAAGGTGAAAAATCTTTGCACTCGAGTGCAACAAGTAACTTTTAATCCCCCCCCCCCCCAACGAGGAAATAACTACAATTCTGTCGGCGTTAAATAAAATTTTTCGTCGCTAGAATCACTAATTTTAGGTTATTCACTTGTTCACACTTCACCCATCCAACCAGTCACACCCATAACACACAACTCACCCATCGTTTTTATTTATTTATTCTTAAATAAATAAAAAAATCATATTGCCGTGCCCAAGGTTTAACAGTATGATGTGAAAAGAAAATGGCGCTCGCCAAACAAATTCCAAAAAAAGTACACCAAGAAGACTCCGAGTCTGAGTTTTTAACAGATTAAAAAGGTTGTATTATAAATACGGCACCATAGAGATAGCAGTAAATAGGTTTATTGATGTTTTGAATTCACAAACTTAGTGCACACGACGTTCTAAATTCAAATTTACTTTAACCTCTAGAGGATAAAAACGGCTTTTGCACTCAGATATCGAAGAGCAAAAATACTTTTCGAGATGGTGGGATGAAAAGTCTTAATCTCAATCGTTTTTTAATCTCGGATACTATGATGGCATAATCTGTGTTGGCTGTTTTTTTGCAATAAAAAAATAGTAATGTGCACACCGGAAAGGAAAGTGATGAATGAATAGAAGACAAGAAAATGTGTACATACACTACGAAAGGGAATTTCAAAATTAGCCATCATGCCTATTGTTATTTGTTCGTGTTCCAGTGAAACCGGCGCCGCTGCAGGCCCGGCTGGTCCCGGTCATGGACTCCGATGCGAAGGACTCATTCAAACAGTACTACGTGTTGCCGACCAACATTTGCGACAAGAAGTTTGTTGTGATAAAAAACGAGCCGGCGGAGACGCTTCAAGTGAGTCACTCTCTCTTCTCTCATTCTCTGTCTCTTTATATTTCTTTATAGTACGAGATATTTGCGGCCCTATTTACACCCCATTTGGGTTGCTTTATATAAAGAAGAAATAATATGATTGGTGCCCGAAGAAAAATCTACCAATTGAATCGTTTGATTTTACATACATAAATCACGCCTATATCCCCGATGGGGTAGGCAGAGGTGAACTAGCACCCACGTTTCGCCAATTATAAAGTAAGTAATTATAAGGTAAGGTCCCATGTAATAGGTGGCGAGCCTATTGCCATTTACGGGCACAAAAGTCGCAGTACCATTGCTATTGCTAGGTGGTATAAGAGGAACACTGCTGCCCATTCCTCATCGCTGATTTATCCTTAGTCGCCTTGTACGACACCCACGGAGGAGATTTGGGGAGGTGAAAATTGTATTCTACTCTGCCGTCACCACACGGCCACACGGTTTTATTTTCTTGACTAAAATAATAGTAGATTATATACCAAGGGCTAAAAACAAAAAATGTCTCAGGCTGTCCCGAGCTGATGGCGAGGGCGTTTAAAATGCGATCTAAGGCTTATTTTTTTGTCGCCCGAGGATTTTCTATCCCTCTTGTGTTTTTTTTTACCTTTTACTTCTAGACTAATTTAAAAATAATGTTTTTTTATTATAATTTCAGCTAGAGCAGAAGATGTCTCAATTGGGTCAGCAACTGAATAATAATGACCCCGAACCGGAACCCAGGAATCATGCCAACGGTGTCATCGATCATGTAAGTAATACATTTTTTCATGTCAATGTCAAAATTCGTTTTAAATGTTTATTATTTCTGGTTTTGTCAACATTATATCAATTTTACAACGAATGTTGGTGTAGCTTGGTGACTACTTATGTTGACATCTCGGGATAATTGCAAAACGCTGATATTCATCTTCTACCCGAGGTGGAACTGAGAGCAGAAAATTATTAATAAAAGAAATCATTGATGGTATAGCGTTTTTATCAAACATCGCATTCTATGCTACTATGGTAAACTAACGGCGGGTCTTAATATTCTATCTACACTGTACATATACGTACCGCAGTTTGGTTGCTTAGCAACTTCTGTTATTTATCGTAATATAACAAAAAATGCAACTGAACTTTAGTATGCTAACTTTAACTGTAGGTAGAATATTGGGACCCGCCGTAAATACTATGGTAACTATTCAATCAACAAAGCTTTGAATATGATGACGATCATTGCAGATGAACAACGTGAACAGCAGCGCAGTGATAGTCCATCCCAGTCAGCTGTTGCCGGTGCTTCCACCACCCACCACCCACACCGCCATAATCGGTAAGCGTATTTTTAACCCGTGTGTTTACTGCAGGGCAGAATTATGAATACAAAAGTCATCAGGCCAATCTACCGTGTCGCACAGGCCGATCAAGTGCTAAAACAGTTCCTCTTATACCACCTGGCAATGTTTTGCGATTCACTTGCCCCATAGATAGCAATAGGCACGCCATCTAAGACATGGACCTAACGAAATGTGAGTGTTAATTCACCTCTGCCTACGCTACTACTACTAGGTGTCAGG